>CM039680.1:116095267-116176835 GCA_022537955.1 Schmidtea mediterranea
AGAGGAGATATGGATAATAATATATTGTTTTTCCATTGAATTAATGGGAGAATTTTCAATCGAATTTATGGATTGATTTATCGAATTAAATTTATGGGTAATTTTTAAGAAGTAAATTTTTATGGAATGGATACATGATATTCAAAATGTATTGGCCGATTGTATATATGCTGAATAAATTATTTTCCTATCTTACAGCCTTAATGTGCATCGAAACTTTTAATTCCAAATCATGTAAAATATATTGTGTTATTCTCTTTCCGGCCCCACAGCCAAAGACACATCACAAGTGTAATAAATCAAACATATTATTCGAACGCATTAAAGTGCGTGGAATATCGCCAATGATTCGTGCCCGTGAAGGCTCCAGGCGTGAGGATATCGCAGGAGTTGATACGTCAATATTATCGTGTAGATAGGAAATTGAGGGTAAATGAAGTAGCCCCTTGTGCTGCTCCTCATCATTCCGTTTCCTGTAAAATTGACATAAATTTTTAACAATCGCTCAAAATATCTCTAACGACCGATAGTCCAGTGGGCACTCATGAAATATATATATGATACATAAATATATCTTAAGGACAAAAGAGGGAAATGGGTAGCCGGGAAATTGCGAAATCGTGTACAACCGTAAAATGAAAAAGCCATCGGAAAAAGATTAATCCGCTAACGCACCAAAATCAATGAAAAATAAATTTAAGTAAAAATAAGTAAATTAATTTGATTGAGTGCGGAAAATTGATGGGCCGGGACCTGCTCAGGATTTTCCATGAAATTAATTCAAATAACTTAAAAAATAGTAGACTCAAAAATGGAACCGTGCAAAATAAGGGCGGAAACGCTGCTCCAAATTTTTTCGACTCAACAAAAATACCTTTACCGAAAACCTGGGAAAATACATTGGATTACGGCTAAATGTGTTATACATATAAGAAAAATATTTCTTAAAAGCTGAGGAATAAGGACGATCCCTACACAAAAATTTTGTTAATAAATTGATAATAATTATAATAATTGTAATAATAATAATAATTAATATAATAATAATAATAATAATAATAATATATAATAATAATAATAATATATAATAATAATAAATCAATAATAATAATATATAAAATAAAATAATAATAATAATAATAATAATAATCAATAATTATAATCATAATCATGGTATTTGTAGTAATGGATGATAATAATATGGATTAATAATAATAGTAGTAATAATCATAGTAGAATAACAATAAATAGTAAATTGGTAGTTATAGTAATCAAAATAATAATAAAGGTAATAGTAGTAACAATTAAGAAGGTAATTATATATAATAAGTAACATGAGAGTCTAGTAATAATAATTCAGGGAACTTGAGTTATAATAGGGATAAGTGAAAGATATTAATGTGGGGTGTATTTAACATAACAAAGGGTGTACAGGCCAAAGGAATAATCATCAGCATGACTACGCAAAGGACATAATAGAAGATGATATGAAGAATGTAAGGTAACATTTGAAAGAGATAGAGAATAATGGGACCTTAAGAATCAAAAGCCGAGCAAACGTGCTTATACGACAGCTCGTTTGGATCCCAGAGATTCGTTCGGTCATGATAACGCATTAGCAATAACGCTCACTTTTTGCGGACGATCTACCCACTCGAACACAGTTCAACGTTGCTCTCAAGCAACGGTGCCGAGTGGTAAGCGAAAGTAATATTTGTATGGTTGTCTTTGGGTAACAACCATATATTTTCAAAAATATCAAAACCTCAGAAACACCCCAAATTTTTTACTTTTTATTAACTTGTCGTTTATCGTAAAAATTTTTTTTATTATGTTATTTTAATTTTAATTTTATGCTGTTCTTGAAGGCATTTTGGTTATTTAATTTTATTTTACTTTAATATTTACATAAAAATAAACATAATAACAAGAAAATCGGACCGTAAAATACCGTTTATTAAATAAAAATAATGAATAAAAAATAAAATATTTTGGATGAATAAATTTAAATTTAAAATGTTAAAAATAAATTACTAATTTTAAATTAAGAACTAAATAAAAATTTAATTAGATCACATAATATAATTCCAAAGTCGAATTTTGTTTAATGCGCAATATAACACGCAAGGTTAAAGCCAATTATAGGTATATAATTACTGATGTGTTTCACAAATTTTAGTCCTTAATTTTTCGGAGAAAAAAATCCTTACAGAACTGTATAACTGGCTTGTAAACATGGTGAGAGCCGTGCAAGTTCAAGGCAATTAACACGGGTAAGTGTTTTGCCTAAACACGATCACTCTCAACTGGGCAATATATAGTTAATTGATTTTTTTCGAAGGGAATTGTAGTGGGTAATTTTTTCAAAATTGAATTATGGATTTGAACTTTCAGATTCGAAGTGCATGGAGATTTTTTTTTTTCAAATTGAATTTATGTATAATTTGTTTTCCAATTGAATTTAATGCGATGCATGTTTTGAATCGAGTTATGGGTGAATTTTTTAATTGAATTTATGATGATTTTCAGATCAAATTTTATGATAATTTTGTTTTTCCAATGAATTATGGATGATTTCAAATCGAATTATTGGATGATTTATCGAAGTGAAATTTATGGGATTTTCGAAAGTAAATTTTTGGAATGGTTACAAATGAATTTTCAAACTGTAAGTGGCCGATGTAATATGCGAATAAAATTATTTCTCTATCTACAGCCTGTAGTGCATCGAAACTTGCTTGAGTTGCCAAATGCTATGGTAAAATATTATTGGTTATTATCTTTTCCCGGCCCACACCAAAGAGCACATCAACGAAGTTAATAAAATCAAAAATATATTCGAACCATGTAAAGTGGCGTGGAGATATCGCCAATGATTCGTGCCCGGTGAAGCTCCGGCGTGCGGAAACGCAGGAGTTAGGAGTCAATTTATCTTCTGTAGATAGGCGAAATTGGAGAGTAAGAAGTAGCCCTTTGGCTGCTCATTCATCATCCGTTTTCCTGTAAAATTTGACAATAAATTTTAAACCACAAATCGGCTCAAATCTCTAACACCGAGTAGTCCAGTGGGCATCTCCATTAAATAAATATGAACATGAAGATACGATCTTAAGGACAAAAAGGAGGGAAATGGTAAACGGGGAAAATGCGAAATCGTGTTATCATACTCGTTAAAATAAAAAGCCATCGGAAAAAGATTAATCCGAACGACCAAAATCATGAAAATAATCGTTTTTAAATAAAAATTTAGTATAATAACTTTGAGTTGAGGCGGAATTATGGGCGGGACGCTCTCCGAAGGAGATTTCCGAATTAATCAAAATACTTAACAAAAAAGTAACGCAAAAATGGAACGTGCGCAAAAATAAGGGCGGAACGCTGCCTCAAATTTTTCCGAACTTAACAAAAAATACTATTACCGAAAAAAACCTGGGAAATAAAATGATTACGCTAAAATTTGTTATAGATAAGTAAAAATATTCTTAAAGCTGAGGAATAAGACGAAATCCCTACACAAAAATTTGTTAATAATATTATAATAATTTATAGATAAATTGTAATAATAATAAGTAATAATATTAATAATTAATAATAATAATATATATATAATAATAATAATAATAATATATAATAATAATAAAATAATAAAATAATAATAATAATAATAAAATAATAATAATAATAATAATCATAATAATAATCATAATCATCGGTATTTTGTTAGTAATGATGAAATAATTATGATAAAATAATAGTAAGTAAATAAATCATAGTAGTAATATACAAAATAAAGAGGTATTATAGTAATAAAAATAATAAATAGAAGGTATAGTAGTAATCAATTTAAGAAAAGTAATACTAGTAAAATGTAACAATGATATGCTAGTAATTAAATAATAGGGAACATTGTAATTAATAATAGGATAGGTTGAAAATATATTGGGTGTGATTTAACATAACAAAGGGTGTACAGGCAAAAGAATAATCATCAGCATGGACCTACGCAAATCGGACATCAAAGATAGATGATATGAGGTATATTGTTAACATTTGAAAAGAGATAGGAGAATATGGGGACCTAAGAAGTCAAAAGCGAGCAAAGGTCTCTATCGACAGTCGTGGACCCAGAGATCGTTCGTCAATTATACATTGAGCAGATAACGCTTCACTTTTTGCGACGTAATTCGCCACCGAACACAACTAGTTCCAACGTTTGCTTCAGCAACGGTGACGAGGTGGTAAGCGAAAAATATTGTATGGGTTGTCTGGTAACAAACATAGTATGTTTCAACAAATAATAAACCAGAGAACCCCCAATTTTGTTTTACTTTTATCATAACTTTCGTTTTATCGGTAAAATTTTTATTATGTTATTTTTTATTTTAATTTAGCTGTTCTTGATGCATGTTTGTATTTATTTTATTTTCACTTTTAATATTTACAATAAAAATAACCCATAAGAACAAGAAAATCGACTCAGTAAAATGAACCGTTTATGAATAAAAATTAAAAAATTAATGAATAAAAATAAAATATTTTTGGATGAATAATTTTATTTAAAAATGTTAAAAATAAATTACTAATATTAAATTAAGAATAGAATAAATAATTAATTGAGATAAATAACATAATTCAAAGTCGAATTTGTTTAACGCAATAAAAACTAACACGCAAGGTAAAGCCAAATTTATAGTATAAATACGATGTGTTCACAAATTTTCAGTCTTATTTTCCGAGAAAAAAATTCATTACAGAACGTATAATCTGGTGTATCAACTGGTTAGAGCCGAGCCATTCAGCGCAATTAAACACGGTAAATGTTTTGCCTGAACACGATCACTCTCAAACTGGTGCAATATATTAATTGATTTTTCGAAGGGAATGAGGGTAATTTTCAATTCGAATTTATGGATCGACTTTTCAGATCGAATTGATGGATGATTTTTGTTTTTCAAATGAAATTTAATGATATATTTGTTTTTCCAAATTGAATTACTGGTATGATTTTTGAAATCGGAGTTTATGGTATTTTTTTAATGAATTTATTGATGATCTTTTCAGATCATAAATTGTATGGATAATTTTGTTTTTCCAATTGAATTTATGATGATTTTTCAAATCGAATTATGGATGATTTATCGAATTAAATTATGGATTTTCGATGAAATTTTTGAATGGATAACAATGATGGAAATTTAAATGTATGTGGCCGGATGTAAATATGCTGAATAAATATTTTCTATCTATCAGCCTTTAGTGCATCGGAAACGTTTGGTTTTTTTAATAAAAAAGAAAATAATTATTGTGTTATTTCTTTTTCCGGCCCACAGCCAAAGACACAGTCACAAAGTAATAAATCAAACAGATTATTCAGAACCATGGTCAGGCGTGTGAAATATCAGCCAATGAATTCGTGCCCGTGAAGGCTCCGGCGTGCGAACGCAGGAGTTGGAACGTCAATATTCATCTGTATGATAGGGAATTGGAGGTAAATAGTAGGCCCTTTGGCTGCTCCTTTCAATCATCCGTTCCTGTAAAATTGACATAAATTTTTAACAACAATCGGTCAAAAATCTCAACAACCGGATAGTCCAGTGGGCACTCATTTAAATATAATATGAACATAAATAGATCTTAAGACAAAAAGAAGGGAAGGGTAGCGGGGAAAATTGCGAAATCGTTACATACCGTTAAAATGAAAAGCCCATCGGAAAATATTAAATCCGAACGACCCAAAATCATGAAAAAATGTTTAAATAAAAATTAAGTAAATAATTGAGTTGAGGCGGAAAATATGGGCCGGACGCTGCCAGATTTCCGAATTAATCGAAATACTAACAAAAATAGTAAGCAAAAATCGGAAGTGCAAAACTAAGGGCGGAACGCTGCCAAATTTCGACATCAACCAAAAAATATCTTTACCGAAAGACCGGGAAAACAAATTGGATTAACTGCTAAATTGTTTAATTAAGAAAAATATTTCTAAAGCTGAGGAATAAGGACAATCCCTACAAAAATTTTCTGTTAATAAATATTGATAATAATTATAATATTGTAAAAAATAATAATATTATAATAATAATATATAAATAATAAAATAATAAATAATAATAATAATATAATATAATAGAAATAATAAATAAATAATAATAATAATATGAAAGATAATAATAATCATAAAATATCAAACATGTATTTGTAGTAAATGATGATAATAATTATGATAATAGCTTTTAGATAGTAGTAATAATCATAGTAGTAATACAATAAATATAATGGAGTTATAGTAATAAAAATAATAATAAGGTAATAGTAGTAACAAATAAGAAAAGGTAATATATATAATATAAACAATGATGAGCCTAGTAAATCAATAATAGGGAACATTGTAGTTATAATAGGGATAATGGTGAAAGATATAATGTTGGTGTTTTTAACATAACAAATGGTTAACAGGCCCCAAAGAATAATTCATCAGCAATCGACTACGTGCAAATACATAAAGATAAGAATGATATGAAGTATAAGTAACATTGAAAGAGATAGGAGAATGAATTTGGACCTAAATGAACAAAACGAGCAAAGGTTCTTCTATCGACAGTCTCGTTGGACAGAGATCGTGTCGGTCATTAAGCATAGCAAAACGCTCACTTTTTGCGACATCCTAACCACTCGAAACACATTCAACGTTGCTTCAGCAACGGGTGCCCGAGTGGTAAGCGAAAGAATATTTGTATGTGGTTGTAGGTAACAACCATAAGTTTCAAAATATCAAAACCAGAAACCCAATTTTTTACTTTTTAATTATAACTGTTCGTTATCGTAATAATTTTTTTTATTAGTTTTTTAATTTTAATTTTAATGCTGTTTCTTGATGCATTTGTATTTTATTTTATTTTACTTTAAATAGTTTACATAAAAAATAAATAATAACAAAAATTCGACCGAAAATGACCGTCTTATATAAAAATAAAATTAATAAATAAAATAAAATATTTTTGGATGAATAAATTTATTAAAAAAAAAATGTTAAAAATATTACTAATAATTAAATAAAGAAATATAAATAAAAATTTAATTAGATAACATAATAATTTCAAAGTCGAATTGTTTAATCGCAATAAAACTAACACAAGGTAAGCCAAATTATAGGTAAAATACTGATTTTCCATCAAAATTTCCTCTTATTTTCGGAGAAAAAAATTCATTACGAACGTAAACTGGTTGTAATAACGTTAGGAGCCGTGCTCGAGGCATAAACACGGTAACAGTGTTCCTGAACACGATCACCTCAACTGGTGCAATATTATTAATTGATTTTTTTTCGAAGCGGAATGAATGGGTAATATTTTCAATTGAATTTATTGGATGACTTTTCAAGATCGATTGATGAATGATTTTGTTTTCAAATTGATTAAATTGGATAATTTGTTTTTCCAAATTGAATTTATGAGAATTTTTGAATCGAGGTTTAGGAGGCTTGATTTTTAATTGAAAATTTATGATATTTTTTCAGATCAAATTTATGGATAATTTGTTTTTCCAATTGAATTATGGATGTATTTTCAATCGATTTAATGGATATTAATCCGAATTAAATTTATGGGATTTTCGAAGGTAAATTTTATGGAAGGAGTACAAATGAATTTCAATTATGTGGCCGATTAATATCTGAATAAATTATTTTTCTATCGTACAGCTTAGTGATCGAAGACTTTTATTCCAAAACTGCCTATGGTAAAATATTATTTGTTTATTTCTTTCCGGCCCCAGCCAAAGACACATCACAAGTTAATAAAATCAACATATTATTCGTAACCAGTAAGTGCGTGGATATCGCCAATTGATTCGTGCCCGTGAAGGCTCCCGTGCGGAACGCAGGAGTTTGAGAACGCTCAATATTACTGTACGATAAGGAAATTGAGGTAAATGAGTAAGCCTTTGCTGCTCTTCATCATCCTGTCTCTGTAAGAAATGACATAAATTTTTAACAACAATCGGCTCAAAATCCTCAACACCGAGTAGTCAGTGGCACTCCATTAAATATAATATTAACATAAATAGATCTTAGGACAAAAAGAGGGAATGGGACGGGAAATTGCGAAATCGTTACAAACCCGTTAAAATGAAAAACCAATCGGAAAAAAGATTAAATCCGAACGACCAAAATCATGTAAAAATAATGTTTAAAATAAAAATATAGTAAATTAATTTTGAGTTGAGGCGGAAAATATGGGCGGGACGCTGCTTGCAGATTTCCGAATTAATCCAAAACTCTAAACAAAAATAGTAACTGCAAAAAATGGAACAGTGGCAAAATAAAGGGCGGAACGCTGCTCAAATTTTTCGATCAACATAAAATACTTTACCGAAAACCTGGGTAATACAAAGGATTCGGCTAAATGTTATAAGTAAAAAATATTTCTTAAAGCTGAGGAAAATAAGGACGAATCCCACAAAAATTTGTGTTAATAATATTGATAATAATATAATAATTGTAAATATATAATAATAATTAATAATAATAATAATAATAATAATATAATAATAAATAATTAATAATAAATAATAATAATAATAAAATAATAATAATAATAATATAATAATAAATAAATAATAATAATCAATAATAAAATCAATAATCATGGTATTATGTAGTAAATGATAATAATTTATGATAATAATAATAGTATAATAATCATAGTAGTAATAACAATAAACTATATGGTAGTTATAGTAATAAAAATAAATAATAAAAGTAATAGTAGTAATCAATTTAAGAAAGAGTAATATATATATAGAACAATGATATGCTGAGTAATAATAAAGGGAACATTGTAGTTTATAAAGGGAATATAGGTTGAAGATATATGTGGGTGTATTAACAATAACAAAGGGTGTAACAGGCCAAGAATAATCATCAGCATGGACTACGCAAATGGACATAAAGATAGATGATATGAAAGACTATAGGTTTAACATTTGAAAGAGTAGGAGAATAATGGACCTAAGAATCAAAAGCGTAGCAAAGTCTTCTAATCGCAGCTCGTTGGACGCCAGAGATCGTTCGGTCAATTATACATTAGCTAATAACGCTACTTTTTGCGGACGATCGTATCCCACTCGAACATCATTCAACGTTGCTTCATGCAACGGTGCCTGAGTGTAAGCGAAAGATATATTTGTATGGGTGTCTGGGTAAACAACCATATAGTTTCAAAATATCAAAACCCAGAAACCCCCAATTGTTTTACTTTTATATAACTTGTCGGTTTATCGTAAAATTTT
Organism: Schmidtea mediterranea; assembly: GCA_022537955.1. NCBI lineage: Eukaryota > Metazoa > Platyhelminthes > Tricladida > Dugesiidae > Schmidtea > Schmidtea mediterranea. Next base: position 116,104,556 of record CM039680.1, read on the forward strand.
TATTATTATTTTTTATTAATTTTATGCTGTCTTGATGCATTTTGTTATTTATTGTTATTTTACTTTAAAATTACATAAAAAAAACATAATAACAAAAATTTCGACCGTAAAATACCGTTTTATTTATAAAATTAAAAAATTAATTGAATAGAAAAATATTTTTGATGAATATTTATTTAAAAAATGTTAAAAATAAATTACTAATTTAAATTAAGAAAAAATAAAAATTTATTTAGATAACATTAAATTAATTTTCAAAGTCGAATTTGTTTAATCGCAATAAGCACTACACGCATACAGGTTAAAAGCCAAAATTATAGGTATAAATACGGATTGTTTTCACAAATTTCAGCTTAATTTTCGGAAAAAAAACTCATTAACAAGAACTGTATATACTTGGTTTGTATAACTGGTTGAGACCGTGCATTCAGGCAATTAACACGGGTAAATGTTTGCCTAACCGATCAACTCATCACCTGTTCCAATATTATTAATTGATTTTTCGAAGAATTGACTGGTAATTTTTAATGAAATTATGGATGACGTTTTCAGATCGAATGGATGATGATTTTTGTTTTTCAAATTGAATTTATGGATATTTGTTTTTCCAATGAATTTATGGATGATTTTGAATCGAGTTTTTATGGTGATTTTTTAATTGAATTTACGGATATTTTCAGATCAAATTTATGGATAATTTTGTTATTTTTTTTTCCAATTGAATTCATGATGATTTTTCAAATGAATTTAGGATGATTTTAATCGAATAAATTTATGGTATCGGAAGTAAATTTATGGAATGGATACAATGAATTCAATAATGTAATGTGGCAGATGTAATGCTGAATAAATATTTTCTATCTTACAGCCTTAGCTGATCGAAACTTTATCCAAATCTATGTAAAATATTATTTGTTATTTCTTTTCCGGCCACAAGCCCAAGAACAATCTCAACAATTATAAAATCAAACATATTTATATTGCGAACCATGTAGTCGTGGAATTACGCCAATTTGATATGTGCCCGTGAAGGCTCCGCGTGCGGATACGCAGGAGATTGGAACGTCAAATTTATCTGTAGATAGGGAAATGGAGGGTAAATGAAGTAGCCCTTTTGGCATGCTCCTTCATCATCCGTTTCCTGTAAATTGAACATAAAATTTTTAACAACAATGGCCTCAAAATCTCTTAACAACGATAGTCCAGGGGCAACCATTAAATATATATATGAACATAAATATGATCTTAAGCGACAAAAAGAGGGAATGGGTACGGGGATAAATTGCGAAATCGTTACCACCGTTAAAATGACAAAGGCATCGAAAAAGATAATCCGAACGACCAAAATATAAAAATAATGTTTTTAAAATAAAAATTAAGTAAATAAATTTGAGTTGAAGGCCGGAAATTATCGGCGGGACGCGCTCAGATTTCCCGAATTAAATTCAACATAATCTAACAAAATATATAAACGCAAAAATGGAACGTGCAAAATAAGGGCAAGCTGCCAAATTTTTCGACTCAACATAAAGATACTTACCGAAAACCTGGGAAATACAATGGATTACGGCTAAAGTGTATATAAGAAAAATATTTCTAAAGCTGAGAATAAGTGACGAATCCCTACACAAAATTTGTGTAATAAATATTGATAATAAATTATATTGTTAATAAAATAATAATATATTAATAAAATAATAATAATAATAATAATAATAATAAATAATAATGAATAAATAATAATAATAATAATAAAATAAAAATATTAATAATAATATAAAATAATAATAACATAAATATAATAATCATAACATGGTATTTGTTATAAGATGATAATGAATTATGAAATGAATAATAGTAGTAAATAATCATAGTAGTAATACAATAAATATAAGGTAAAGTTATAGTAATAAAATAATAATAAAAGAATAGTAGTAACAATTTAAGAAGGTAATAATAATATAATAGTAACAATGATGATTCTAAAAAATAGGGAACATTGTAGTTATAATAGGGATAAGGTTGAAGATATAATGTGGGTGTATTAAGCATAACTAAAGGTGTAACAGGCTCAAAAGAATAATCATCAGCATGGACTACGCAAATTGGACAAAATGATAGATGATAGAGAGATAGGTTTACATTTGAAAGAGATAGGAGAAATAATGGACCTAAGAAATCAAAAGCAGCAATAGTCTCTATCGACAGCTCGTTGGACAACAGAGATCGTTCGGTCAATAAGGCATTAGCAAATAACCGCTCACTTTTGCGGACGATCTAACCCACTCGAACACAGTTCCAACGTTGCTCAGCAACGGGTGCCGAGTGGTAAGCGAAAGAATATTTGTATGGGGTTGTCTGGGTAACAACCATATAGTTTCAAAATATCAAAACCCAGAAACCCCCAATTTTTTACTTTTATATAACTTGTCGTTTATCGGTAAAATTTTTTTATTATGTTATTTTTTATTTTAATTTTATGCTGTTCTTGATGCATTTTGTATTTATTTTATTTTACTTTAATATTTACATAAAAAATAACATAATAACAAGAAAATTCGACCGTAAAATGACCATTTATATAAAATTAAAAAATTAATGAATTAAATGAATAAAAATAAAATATTTTTGGATGAATAAATTTATTTAAAAATGTTAAAAATAAATTACTAATTTAAAATTAAGAAATAAATAAAAATTTAATTTAGATAACATAAATAATTTCAAAGTCGAATTTTGTTTAATCGCAATAAAACTAACACGCAAGGTTAAAGCCAAATTATAGGTATAAATACTGATGTGTTTTCACAAATTTTCAGTCTTATTTTTCGGAGAAAAAAATTCATTACAGAACTGTATAACTGGTTGTATAACTGGTTGAGAGCCGTGCATTCAGGCAATTAACACGGGTAAGTGTTTTGCCTGAACACGATCACTCTCAACTGGTGCAATATTATTAATTGATTTTTTCGAAGGGAATGATGGGTAATTTTCAATTGAATTTATGGATGACTTTTCAGATCGAATTGATGGATGATTTTTGTTTTTTCAAATTGAATTTATGGATAATTTTGTTTTCCAATTGAATTTATGGATGATTTTGAATCGAGTTTATGGGTGATTTTTTTAATTGAATTTATGGATGATTTTTCAGATCAAATTTATGGATAATTTTGTTTTTCCAATTGAATTTATGGATGATTTTTCAAATCGAATTTATGGATGATTTATCGAATTAAATTTATGGGATTTTCGAAGTAAATTTTATGGAATGGATACAATGAATTTCAAATGTATGTGGCCGATGTAATATGCTGAATAAATATTTTCTATCTACAGCCTTAGTGCATCGAAACTTTTATTCCAAATGCTATGGTAAAATATTATTTGTTATTTCTTTTCCGGCCCACAGCCAAAGACACATCACAAGTTAATAAAATCAAACATATTATTCGAACCATGTAAGTGCGTGGAATATCGCCAATGATTCGTGCCCGTGAAGGCTCCGGCGTGCGGAACGCAGGAGTTGGAACGTCAATATTATCTGTAGATAGGGAAATTGGAGGGTAAATGAGTAGCCCTTTGGCTGCTCCTTCATCATCCGTTTCCTGTAAAATTGACATAAATTTTAACAACAATCGGCTCAAAATCTCTAACACCGAGTAGTCCAGTGGGCACTCATTAAATATAATATGAACATAAATAGATCTTAAGGACAAAAAGAGGGAATGGTAGCGGGGAAAATTGCGAAATCGTTACAACCGTTAAAATGAAAAGCCATCGGAAAAAGATTAATCCGAACGACCAAAATCATGAAAAATAATGTTTTTAAATAAAAATTAAGTAAATTAATTTGAGTTGAGGCGGAAAATATGGGCGGGACGCTGCTCAGATTTTCCGAATTAATTCAAATACTTAACAAAAATAGTAACGCAAAAATGGAACGTGCAAAATAAGGGCGGAACGCTGCTCAAATTTTTCGACTCAACAAAAATACTTTACCGAAAACCTGGGAAATACAAATGGATTACGGCTAAATTGTTATATAAGAAAAATATTTCTTAAAGCTGAGGAATAAGGACGAAATCCCTACACAAAATTTTGTTAATAATATTGATAATAATTATAATAATTGTAATAATAATAATAATAATATTAATAATAATAATAATAATAATAATAATAATAATAATAATAATAATAATAATAATAATAATAATAATAATAATAATAATAATAATAATAATAATAATAATAATAATAATAATAATAATAATAATCATAATAATAATCATAATCATGGTATTTGTAGTAATGATGATAATAATTATGATAATAATAATAGTAGTAATAATCATAGTAGTAATAACAATAAATATAATGGTAGTTATAGTAATAAAAATAATAATAAAGGTAATAGTAGTAACAATTAAGAAAGGTAATATATATAATAGTAACAATGATGATGCTAGTAATAATAATAGGGAACATTGTAGTTATAATAGGGATAAGGTTGAAAGATATAATGTGGGTGTATTTAACATAACAAAGGGTGTACAGGCCAAAGAATAATCATCAGCATGGACTACGCAAATGGACATAAAGATAGATGATATGAGAGTATAGGTTAACATTTGAAAGAGATAGGAGAATAATGGGACCTAAGAATCAAAAGCGAGCAAAGGTCTTCTATCGACAGCTCGTTGACCCAGAGATCGTTCGGTCAATTATAGCATTAGCAATAACGCTCACTTTTTGCGGACGATCTACCCACTCGAACACAGTTCCAACGTTGCTCAGCAACGGGTGCCGAGTGGTAAGCGAAAGAATATTTGTATGGGGTTGTCTGGGTAACAACCATATAGTTTCAAAATATCAAAACCCAGAAACCCCCAATTTTTTACTTTTATATAACTTGTCGTTTATCGGTAAAATTTTTTTATTATGTTATTTTTTATTTTAATTTTATGCTGTTCTTGATGCATTTTGTATTTATTTTATTTACTTTAATATTTACATAAAAAATAACATAATAACAAGAAAATTCGACCGTAAAATGACCGTTTATATAAAATTAAAAAATTAATGAATAAAAATAAAATATTTTTGGATGAATAAATTTATTTAAAAAATGTTAAAAATAAATTACTAATTTAAATTAAGAAATAAATAAAAATTTAATTTAGATAACATAAATAATTTCAAAGTCGAATTTTGTTTAATCGCAATAAAACTAACACGCAAGGTTAAAGCCAAATTATAGGTATAAATACTGATGTGTTTTCACAAATTTTCAGTCTTATTTTTCGGAGAAAAAAATTTCATTACAGAACTGTATAACTGGTTGTATAACTGGTTGAGAGCCGTGCATTCAGGCAATTAACACGGGTAAGTGTTTTGCCTGAACACGATCACTCTCAACTGGTGCAATATTATTAATTGATTTTTTCGAAGGGAATTGATGGGTAATTTTTCAATTGAATTTATGGATGACTTTTCAGATCGAATTGATGGATGATTTTTGTTTTTCAAATTGAATTTATGGATAATTTTGTTTTTCCAATTGAATTTATGGATGATTTTTGAATCGAGTTTATGGGTGATTTTTTTAATTGAATTTATGGATGATTTTTCAGATCAAATTTATGGATAATTTTGTTTTTCCAATTGAATTTATGGATGATTTTTCAAATCGAATTTATGGATGATTTATCGAATTAAATTTATGGGATTTTCGAAGTAAATTTATGGAATGGATACAATGAATTTCAAATGTATGTGGCCGATGTAATATGCTGAATAAATATTTTCTATCTACAGCCTTAGTGCATCGAAACTTTTATTCCAAATGCTATGGTAAAATATTATTTGTTATTTCTTTTCCGGCCCACAGCCAAAGACACATCACAAGTTAATAAAATCAAACATATTATTCGAACCATGTAAGTGCGTGGAATATCGCCAATGATTCGTGCCCGTGAAGGCTCCGGCGTGCGGAACGCAGGAGTTGGAACGTCAATATTATCTGTAGATAGGAAATTGGAGGGTAAATGAGTAGCCCTTTGGCTGCTCCTTCATCATCCGTTTCCTGTAAAATTGACATAAATTTTTAACAACAATCGGCTCAAAATCTCTAACACCGAGTAGTCCAGTGGGCACTCATTAAATATAATATGAACATAAATAGATCTTAAGGACAAAAAGAGGAATGGGTAGCGGGGAAAATTGCGAAATCGTTACAAACCGTTAAAATGAAAAGCCATCGGAAAAAGATTAATCCGAACGACCAAAATCATGAAAAATAATGTTTTTAAATAAAAATTAAGTAAATTAATTTGAGTTGAGGCGGAAAATATGGCGGGACGCTGCTCAGATTTTCCGAATTAATTCAAATACTTAACAAAAATAGTAACGCAAAAATGGAACGTGCAAAATAAGGGCGGAACGCTGCTCAAATTTTTCGACTCAACAAAAATACTTTACCGAAAACCTGGGAAATACAAATGGATTACGGCTAAATTGTTATATAAGAAAAATATTTCTTAAAGCTGAGGAATAAGGACGAATCCCTACACAAAATTTTGTTAATAATATTGATAATAATTATAATAATTGTAATAATAATAATAATAATATTAATAATAATAATAATAATAATAATAATAATAATAATAATAATAATAATAATAATAATAATAATAATAATAATAATAATAATAATAATAATAATAATAATAATAATAATCATAATAATAATCATAATCATGGTATTTGTAGTAATGATGATAATAATTATGATAATAATAATAGTAGTAATAATCATAGTAGTAATAACAATAAATATAATGGTAGTTATAGTAATAAAAATAATAATAAAGGTAATAGTAGTAACAATTAAGAAAGGTAATATATATAATAGTAACAATGATGATGCTAGTAATAATAATAGGGAACATTGTAGTTATAATAGGGATAAGGTTGAAAGATATAATGTGGGTGTATTTAACATAACAAGGGTGTACAGGCCAAAGAATAATCATCAGCATGGACTACGCAAATGGACATAAAGATAGATGATATGAGAGTATAGGTTAACATTTGAAAGAGATAGGAGAATAATGGGACCTAAGAATCAAAAGCGAGCAAAGGTCTTCTATCGACAGCTCGTTGGACCCAGAGATCGTTCGGTCAATTATAGCATTAGCAATAACGCTCACTTTTTGCGGACGATCTACCCACTCGAACACAGTTCCAACGTTGCTCAGCAACGGGTGCCGAGTGGTAAGCGAAAGAATATTTGTATGGGGTTGTCTGGGTAACAACCATATAGTTTCAAAATATCAAAACCCAGAAACCCCCAATTTTTACTTTTATATAACTTGTCGTTTATCGGTAAAATTTTTTTATTATGTTATTTTTTATTTTAATTTTATGCTGTTCTTGATGCATTTTGTATTTATTTTATTTTACTTTAATATTTACATAAAAAATAACATAATAACAAGAAAATTCGACCGTAAAATGACCGTTTATATAAAATTAAAAAATTAATGAATAAAAATAAAATATTTTGGATGAATAAATTTATTTAAAAAATGTTAAAAAATAAATTACTAATTTAAATTAAGAAATAAATAAAAATTTAATTTAGATAACATAAATAATTTCAAAGTCGAATTTTGTTTAATCGCAATAAAACTAACACGCAAGGTTAAAGCCAAATTATAGGTATAAATACTGATGTGTTTTCACAAATTTTCAAGTCTTATTTTTCGGAGAAAAAAATTCATTACAGAACTGTATAACTGGTTGTATAACTGGTTGAGAGCCGTGCATTCAGGCAATTAACACGGGTAAGTGTTTTGCCTGAACACGATCACTCTCAACTGGTGCAATATTATTAATTGATTTTTTCGAAGGGAATTGATGGGTAATTTTTCAATTGAATTTATGGATGACTTTTCAGATCGAATTGATGGATGATTTTTGTTTTTCAAATTGAATTTATGGATAATTTTTGTTTTCCAATTGAATTTATGGATGATTTTTGAATCGAGTTTATGGGTGATTTTTTTAATTGAATTTATGGATGATTTTTCAGATCAAATTTTATGGATAATTTTGTTTTTCCAATTGAATTTATGGATGATTTTCAAATCGAATTTATGGATGATTTATCGAATTAAATTTATGGGATTTTCGAAGTAAATTTTATGGAATGGATACAATGAATTTCAAATGTATGTGGCCGATGTAATATGCTGAATAAATATTTTCTATCTACAGCCTTAGTGCATCGAAACTTTTATTCCAAATGCTATGGTAAAATATTATTTGTTATTTCTTTTCCGGCCCACAGCCAAAGACACATCACAAGTTAATAAAATCAAACATATTATTCGAACCATGTAAGTGCGTGGAATATCGCCAATGATTCGTGCCCGTGAAGGCTCCGGCGTGCGGAACGCAGGAGTTGGAACGTCAATATTATCTGTAGATAGGGAAATTGGAGGTAAATGAGTAGCCCTTTGGCTGCTCCTTCATCATCCGTTTCCTGTAAAATTGACATAAATTTTTAACAACAATCGGCTCAAAATCTCTAACACCGAGTAGTCCAGTGGGCACTCATTAAATATAATATGAACATAAATAGATCTTAAGGACAAAAAGAGGGAATGGGTAGCGGGGAAAATTGCGAAATCGTTACAACCGTTAAAATGAAAAGCCATCGGAAAAAGATTAATCCGAACGACCAAAATCATGAAAAATAATGTTTTTAAATAAAAATTAAGTAAATTAATTTGAGTTGAGGCGGAAAATATGGGCGGGACGCTGCTCAGATTTTCCGAATTAATTCAAATACTTAACAAAAATAGTAACGCAAAAATGGAACGTGCAAAATAAGGGCGGAACGCTGCTCAAATTTTTCGACTCAACAAAAATACTTTACCGAAAACCTGGGAAATACAAATGGATTACGGCTAAATTGTTATATAAGAAAAATATTTCTTAAAGCTGAGGAATAAGGACGAATCCCTACACAAAATTTTGTTAATAATATTGATAATAATTATAATAATTGTAATAATAATAATAATAATATTAATAATAATAATAATAATAATAATAATAATAATAATAATAATAATAATAATAATAATAATAATAATAATAATAATAATAATAATAATAATAATAATCATAATAATAATCATAATCATGGTATTTGTAGTAATGATGATAATAATTATGATAATAATAATAGTAGTAATAATCATAGTAGTAATAACAATAAATATAATGGTAGTTATAGTAATAAAAATAATAATAAAGGTAATAGTAGTAACAATTAAGAAAGGTAATATATATAATAGTAACAATGATGATGCTAGTAATAATAATAGGGAACATTGTAGTTATAATAGGGATAAGGTTGAAAGATATAATGTGGGTGTATTTAACATAACAAAGGGTGTACAGGCCAAAGAATAATCATCAGCATGGACTACGCAAATGGACATAAAGATAGATGATATGAGAGTATAGGTTAACATTTGAAAGAGATAGGAGAATAATGGGACCTAAGAATCAAAAGCGAGCAAAGGTCTTCTATCGACAGCTCGTTGGACCCAGAGATCGTTCGGTCAATTATAGCATTAGCAATAACGCTCACTTTTTGCGGACGATCTACCCACTCGAACACAGTTCCAACGTTGCTCAGCAACGGGTGCCGAGTGGTAAGCGAAAGAATATTTGTATGGGGTTGTCTGGGTAACAACCATATAGTTTCAAAATATCAAAACCCAGAAACCCCCAATTTTTTACTTTTATATAACTTGTCGTTTATCGGTAAAATTTTTTTATTATGTTATTTTTTATTTTAATTTTATGCTGTTCTTGATGCATTTTGTATTTATTTTATTTTACTTTAATATTTACATAAAAAATAACATAATAACAAGAAAATTCGACCGTAAAATGACCGTTTATATAAAATTAAAAAATTAATGAATAAAAATAAAATATTTTTGGATGAATAAATTTATTTAAAAAATGTTAAAAATAAATTACTAATTTAAATTAAGAAATAAATAAAAATTTAATTTAGATAACATAAATAATTTCAAAGTCGAATTTTGTTTAATCGCAATAAAACTAACACGCAAGGTTAAAGCCAAATTATAGGTATAAATACTGATGTGTTTTCACAAATTTTCAGTCTTATTTTTCGGAGAAAAAAATTCATTACAGAACTGTATAACTGGTTGTATAACTGGTTGAGAGCCGTGCATTCAGGCAATTAACACGGGTAAGTGTTTTGCCTGAACACGATCACTCTCAACTGGTGCAATATTATTAATTGATTTTTTCGAAGGGAATTGATGGGTAATTTTTCAATTGAATTTATGGATGACTTTTCAGATCGAATTGATGGATGATTTTTGTTTTTCAAATTGAATTTATGGATAATTTTGTTTTCCAATTGAATTTATGGATGATTTTTGAATCGAGTTTATGGGTGATTTTTTTAATTGAATTTATGGATGATTTTTCAGATCAAATTTATGGATAATTTTGTTTTTCCAATTGAATTTATGGATGATTTTCAAATCGAATTTATGGATGATTTATCGAATTAAATTTATGGGATTTTCGAAGTAAATTTTATGGAATGGATACAATGAATTTCAAATGTATGTGGCCGATGTAATATGCTGAATAAATATTTTCTATCTACAGCCTTAGTGCATCGAAACTTTTATTCCAAATGCTATGGTAAAATATTATTTGTTATTTCTTTTCCGGCCCACAGCCAAAGACACATCACAAGTTAATAAAATCAAACATATTATTCGAACCATGTAAGTGCGTGGAATATCGCCAATGATTCGTGCCCGTGAAGGCTCCGGCGTGCGGAACGCAGGAGTTGGAACGTCAATATTATCTGTAGATAGGGAAATTGGAGGGTAAATGAGTAGCCCTTTGGCTGCTCCTTCATCATCCGTTTCCTGTAAAATTGACATAAATTTTTAACAACAATCGGCTCAAAATCTCTAACACCGAGTAGTCCAGTGGGCACTCATTAAATATAATATGAACATAAATAGATCTTAAGGACAAAAAGAGGGAATGGGTAGCGGGGAAAATTGCGAAATCGTTACAACCGTTAAAATGAAAAGCCATCGGAAAAAGATTAATCCGAACGACCAAAATCATGAAAAATAATGTTTTTAAATAAAAATTAAGTAAATTAATTTGAGTTGAGGCGGAAAATATGGGCGGGACGCTGCTCAGATTTTCCGAATTAATTCAAATACTTAACAAAAATAGTAACGCAAAAATGGAACGTGCAAAATAAGGGCGGAACGCTGCTCAAATTTTTCGACTCAACAAAAATACTTTACCGAAAACCTGGGAAATACAAATGGATTACGGCTAAATTGTTATATAAAAAAATATTTCTTAAAGCTGAGGAATAAGGACGAATCCCTACACAAAATTTTGTTAATAATATTGATAATAATTATAATAATTGTAATAATAATAATAATAATATTAATAATAATAATAATAATAATAATAATAATAATAATAATAATAATAATAATAATAATAATAATAATAATAATAATAATAATCATAATAATAATCATAATCATGGTATTTGTAGTAATGATGATAATAATTATGATAATAATAATAGTAGTAATAATCATAGTAGTAATAACAATAAATATAATGGTAGTTATAGTAATAAAAATAATAATAAAGGTAATAGTAGTAACAATTAAGAAAGGTAATATATATAATAGTAACAATGATGATGCTAGTAATAATAATAGGGAACATTGTAGTTATAATAGGGATAAGGTTGAAAGATATAATGTGGGTGTATTTAACATAACAAAGGGTGTACAGGCCAAAGAATAATCATCAGCATGGACTACGCAAATGGACATAAAGATAGATGATATGAGAGTATAGGTTAACATTTGAAAGAGATAGGAGAATAATGGGACCTAAGAATCAAAAGCGAGCAAAGGTCTTCTATCGACAGCTCGTTGGACCCAGAGATCGTTCGGTCAATTATAGCATTAGCAATAACGCTCACTTTTTGCGGACGATCTACCCACTCGAACACAGTTCCAACGTTGCTCAGCAACGGGTGCCGAGTGGTAAGCGAAAGAATATTTGTATGGGGTTGTCTGGGTAACAACCATATAGTTTCAAAATATCAAAACCCAGAAACCCCCAATTTTTTACTTTTATATAACTTGTCGTTTATCGGTAAAATTTTTTTATTATGTTATTTTTTATTTTAATTTTATGCTGTTCTTGATGCATTTTGTATTTATTTTATTTTACTTTAATATTTACATAAAAAATAACATAATAACAAGAAAATTCGACCGTAAAATGACCGTTTATATAAAATTAAAAAATTAATGAATAAAAATAAAATATTTTTGGATGAATAAATTTATTTAAAAAATGTTAAAAATAAATTACTAATTTAAATTAAGAAATAAATAAAAATTTAATTTAGATAACATAAATAATTTCAAAGTCGAATTTTGTTTAATCGCAATAAAACTAACACGCAAGGTTAAAGCCAAATTATAGGTATAAATACTGATGTGTTTTCACAAATTTTCAGTCTTATTTTTCGGAGAAAAAAATTCATTACAGAACTGTATAACTGGTTGTATAACTGGTTGAGAGCCGTGCATTCAGGCAATTAACACGGGTAAGTGTTTTGCCTGAACACGATCACTCTCAACTGGTGCAATATTATTAATTGATTTTTTCGAAGGGAATTGATGGGTAATTTTTCAATTGAATTTATGGATGACTTTTCAGATCGAATTGATGGATGATTTTTGTTTTTCAAATTGAATTTATGGATAATTTTGTTTTTCCAATTGAATTTATGGATGATTTTTGAATCGAGTTTATGGGTGATTTTTTTAATTGAATTTATGGATGATTTTTCAGATCAAATTTATGGATAATTTTGTTTTTCCAATTGAATTTATGGATGATTTTTCAAATCGAATTTATGGATGATTTATCGAATTAAATTTATGGGATTTTCGAAGTAAATTTTATGGAATGGATACAATGAATTTCAAATGTATGTGGCCGATGTAATATGCTGAATAAATATTTTCTATCTACAGCCTTAGTGCATCGAAACTTTTATTCCAAATGCTATGGTAAAATATTATTTGTTATTTCTTTTCCGGCCCACAGCCAAAGACACATCACAAGTTAATAAAATCAAACATATTATTCGAACCATGTAAGTGCGTGGAATATCGCCAATGATTCGTGCCCGTGAAGGCTCCGGCGTGCGGAACGCAGGAGTTGGAACGTCAATATTATCTGTAGATAGGGAAATTGGAGGGTAAATGAGTAGCCCTTTGGCTGCTCCTTCATCATCCGTTTCCTGTAAAATTGACATAAATTTTTAACAACAATCGGCTCAAAATCTCTAACACCGAGTAGTCCAGTGGGCACTCATTAAATATAATATGAACATAAATAGATCTTAAGGACAAAAAGAGGAATGGGTAGCGGGGAAAATTGCGAAATCGTTACAACCGTTAAAATGAAAAGCCATCGGAAAAAGATTAATCCGAACGACCAAAATCATGAAAAATAATGTTTTTAAATAAAAATTAAGTAAATTAATTTGAGTTGAGGCGGAAAATATGGGCGGGACGCTGCTCAGATTTTCCGAATTAATTCAAATACTTAACAAAAATAGTAACGCAAAAATGGAACGTGCAAAATAAGGGCGGAACGCTGCTCAAATTTTTCGACTCAACAAAAATACTTTACCGAAAACCTGGGAAATACAAATGGATTACGGCTAAATTGTTATATAAGAAAAATATTTCTTAAAGCTGAGGAATAAGGACGAATCCCTACACAAAATTTTGTTAATAATATTGATAATAATTATAATAATTGTAATAATAATAATAATAATATTATAATAATAATAATAATAATAATAATAATAATAATAATAATAATAATAATAATAATAATAATAATAATAATAATAATAATAATCATAATAATAATCATAATCATGGTATTTGTAGTAATGATGATAATAATTATGATAATAATAATAGTAGTAATAATCATAGTAGTAATAACAATAAATATAATGGTAGTTATAGTAATAAAAATAATAATAAAGGTAATAGTAGTAACAATTAAGAAAGGTAATATATATAATAGTAACAATGATGATGCTAGTAATAATAATAGGGAACATTGTAGTTATAATAGGGATAAGGTTGAAAGATATAATGTGGGTGTATTTAACATAACAAAGGGTGTACAGGCCAAAGAATAATCATCAGCATGGACTACGCAAATGGACATAAAGATAGATGATATGAGAGTATAGGTTAACATTTGAAAGAGATAGGAGAATAATGGGACCTAAGAATCAAAAGCGAGCAAAGGTCTTCTATCGACAGCTCGTTGGACCCAGAGATCGTTCGGTCAATTATAGCATTAGCAATAACGCTCACTTTTTGCGGACGATCTACCCACTCGAACACAGTTCCAACGTTGCTCAGCAACGGGTGCCGAGTGGTAAGCGAAAGAATATTTGTATGGGGTTGTCTGGGTAACAACCATATAGTTTCAAAATATCAAAACCCAGAAACCCCCAATTTTTTACTTTTATATAACTTGTCGTTTATCGGTAAAATTTTTTTTATTATGTTATTTTTTATTTTAATTTTATGCTGTTCTTGATGCATTTTGTATTTATTTTATTTTACTTTAATATTTACATAAAAAATAACATAATAACAAGAAAATTCGACCGTAAAATGACCGTTTATATAAAATTAAAAAATTAATGAATAAAAATAAAATATTTTTTGGATGAATAAATTTATTTAAAAAATGTTAAAAATAAATTACTAATTTAAATTAAGAAATAAATAAAAATTTAATTTAGATAACATAAATAATTTCAAAGTCGAATTTTGTTTAATCGCAATAAAACTAACACGCAAGGTTAAAGCCAAATTATAGGTATAAATACTGATGTGTTTTCACAAATTTTCAGTCTTATTTTTCGGAGAAAAAAATTCATTACAGAACTGTATAACTGGTTGTATAACTGGTTGAGAGCCGTGCATTCAGGCAATTAACACGGGTAAGTGTTTTGCCTGAACACGATCACTCTCAACTGGTGCAATATTATTAATTGATTTTTTCGAAGGGAATTGATGGGTAATTTTTCAATTGAATTTATGGATGACTTTTCAGATCGAATTGATGGATGATTTTTGTTTTTCAAATTGAATTTATGGATAATTTTGTTTTTCCAATTGAATTTATGGATGATTTTTTTGAATCAAATTTGTGGGTAATTTTTCAATTGAATTTATGGATGATTTTTCAGATTAAATTTATGGATAATTTGTTTTTCCAATTGAATTTATAGATGATTTATTTTTGGGATTTTCGAAGTAAATTTTATGGAATGGATACAATGAATAAATGTATGTAGCCGATGTAATATGCTGAATAAATATTTTCTATCTACAGCCTTAGTGCATCGAAACTTTTATTCCAAATGCTATGGTAAAATATTATTTGTTATTTTCCGGCCCACAGCCAACACATAACGCAAGAAAGCAAAATCTACATAGTACAGATGCATGTAAGTGCGTGGAAAATCGCCAATGATATGTACCCGTGAAGGCTCAGCGTGCGGAACGCAGGAGTTGGAACGTCAATATTATCCGTACATAGGGGAAATTGGAGGGTAAATGAGTAGTCCCTTGGCTACTCCTTCATCATCCGTTTCCTGTAAAATTTACCTAAATTTTTAACAACAATCGGCTCAAAATCTCTAACACCGAGTAGTCCAGTGGGCACTCATTAACTATAATATGAACATACATAGATCTTAAGGACAAAAAGAGGGAATGGGTAGCGGGGAAAATTGCGAAATCGTTGCAACAGTTAAAATGAATAGCCATCGGAAAAAGATTAATCCGAACGACCAAAATCATGAAAAAAAAAATAATGTTTTAATAAGAATTAAATAAATTTAATTTGAGTTGAGGCGGAGAATATGGGCGGGACGCTGCTCAAATTTTCTGAACTAATTCAAATACTTAACAAAAATAGTAACACAAAAATGGAATGCGTAAAATAAGGGCGGAACGCTGCTCAAATTTTCCGAGTCAATGAAAATACTTTGTCGAAAACTGTAGAATAGGGATGAACCGTAAGTTAAGGGTGAAACGCTGCTAAAATTTTCTAATTTACAAAAATACTTTATCAAAAACCGAAAGATACGGAAGGATTACAACAAAAATTTTATGAGAAAAATATTTTTTTTTAACGCTGAGGAACAAGGACGGATCCCTACAAAATCTTAATAAATATAACGATAATGATAAGGGTAATGGTAATTATAATAATAATAATATTGATAATAATAATAATGATAATAATAATAATAATAATAATAATAATAATAATAATAATGGTAATAATAATAATAATCATGGTATTTGTAGTAATGATTGATAATAATTATGATAATAATAATAATAGTAATAATCATAGTAACAATAACAATAAATATAATGGCAGTTATAGTAATAGAAATAATAATAAAGGTAATATATATAATAGTAACAATGATGATGCTAGTAATGATAATAGGAAACATTGTAGTTATAATAGGTATAAGTGTGAAAGATATAATGTGGGTGTATTTAACATAACAAAGGGTGTACAGGCCAAAGAATAATCATCAGCATGGACAATGATAAGAAGGACTAAGCGAATGGACATAAAGATAGATGATATGAGAGTATAGGTTAACATTTGAAGGAGATAGGAGAATAATGGGACCTAAGAATCAAAAGCGAGCGCAGGTCTTCTATCGACAGCTCGTGAACCCGAGGGTTGTCCGAGCAATTACAGTACTAGCGATAATACTCAATTTTTGCGGACAATCCACCACTTGAACACATTACCAACGTTGCTTAGCAACGGGTGCCAAGTGGATCAGAATCATTTTGTATGACGTTACGAGGGCAACTAGAAGGATAAGCAAGATTTGAAACCCTGTAACCCACCAATATTCTCTCAAATTTTAGAGTATTTAGTGATGCTGTATGTTGTAATTTAAGTTATCTTGGTGCTGGGTTTTTGGGCTATATTACTGAAACATTTAAACAATTTTCAAGGCCATTTGTGTTCTGGTCCAACAAACCGACAAGAATCAAGAAACTTTATCAAAAGTTATTGGAGGTTTAGTAAAAGGTTAATTATTAAATTTTAAAAAAGATTAAAATTTTTTTTTAAAATTTTTTATTTAATTTACCACTTTTTGATTTTATTTGAAAATATAAATTTAGATTAAATTTTAAAATAAAATTAAAAGTTTTGTTTTGATAATCATACATTTTTTCGAATGCTTTAATTTTGTTGATTTTTTATAATAGTTTTAGTCAAAATGGATATGTATTTTGTTAAACCTGGAAAATTAAAATTACGAAATGATAAAATGTATTTTTATTTTAAATATTTTTAAAAATTAGTTGAAATGTAGGAAAATTGGAAAACCTAAGAAAAAGAGTGTAATTAAAAAAGAAGATTTAATGCCGGAAAATAATGAATTCAAAACAGATATGGAATTTCACGGTGGTTGGTGGAAATTAGAAAATATTTCAAATGAAAAATGTAAAGGTGGTATAGCCATAGAAATTCTAGGATTAAGTAATGAAAGTGAAAGTTGTTATCTTACACCATTAGATAACGGGCTATTTTCCATCAGTGCTCCGCATAAAAGTGGTGAGCCACCATCAGAAGATGAAATCCTATCATGTATGGTCCTTTCAGATACAAAGATTTCTTTGAAAACTGGGTAAGGGGTATCTTTCAATTTTACACGTAGTATACAATATTAAAATTACGTTCCAAAATTTTATTTTGCAATTTAATGGTGTGTGCCCTAAGTTAAACTACACTACAACACTTGTTAAAAGGTTTACCAAAATATTTAATTATTAAAAATATTTTTTTCAACATGTGTAATCATTAAGACTCTTTATAAATATCTATTTTCAAAATGAGTTATTTATTATTTTGCAAATAACGAATTATACTGGAAAAACTATTTTGATCAGTGTTGTTTTTAAGAGATATTAAGAAATAATTTTGCTTATGGATAAATATTACAAATTAATTATCTTGTTAGATACAACAAGTATGTTGGTATTGAAATGAAAGGCCTAAATAATACAGTTAATGCCGTGAGAGATGCCATGGGTGAGAATGAACAATGGACACCGATTTTTGAAGAAGGAAAAGTTGCTCTACTAGGAAGAAATTCGTGTTTTTTAAGCGTAAATAAGATAAATGGTAAAATAGAAGTCACATGCAACTCACCAAAAGTTGAATCATCTGAATTTCTTCAAATAAGATGTAACAAACCATTATTCGAAGATCCAATAAATTTGTTGCCAGTCGAAGAAAGGAGTGGGGCAATGAAATCAGAATTAAATTACGTGTAAGGAAATTAACTTATAATTTAATTTTTATTACCCAAATTTAGTAAAAAATTCCAAAGTTTTCAAGGAGGCAAAATGAAACTGAGTAAAGAAGATAAAAGCGAACTAAAGAAGGCAAAGAAAGTTGGAGGTTTACATGAAACATTACTTGATAGACGAGAAAAAATGAAAGCTGATCGTTATTGTAAATAAAAATCTGTTTTCCAATTTTTTAATTCAAAAATCATTGCCTGGAAAATATTTTACAATATGTTTTTCATTCGCAATTATATAACAGGCCATTACAACACTAATACAATCTTAATTTATTGATAGATCATCGTTTCAGTAATGGTCGATCACTGTAAATATATAATTAGGGCTCAGGTTGACAAGAATGGCCAATTGAGGATGATACGAATATGCGTCAATTTGATTCACTGCGTTGATTATTTTCAATTATAATATAAAACACTTCTGGGATAGGTAAAGTCTCGATTTGGCCCGATAATGAGTTAAATAAGATATCTGACGTTCATTGAAGGAACCTTTGCGTTTACTAAAAAATAAAATAAACTTAACTTACTAAATATATTTGAGGTTTTGTTAAAAATCAATTTTGAACAACGTGCTTTATTATAAAATCCCATTTTCTTATTTAAGTCCTCATTATTAAAATGTAACCAGATGATTCAAAGGTTTCTTCACATTTGCAAAGTGTTTAATACCTATTATGTATTAAACAGTTCTATAAAATATAATCCAACTATTATTATGCCACTTTATAACGCATTATTGTACTACCTCCGGATATACAAAACTTTTAATCCAGATAAATGAAGATAAAAATCAATCAACGGTATTGTCATAATCGTTTTGATGAATATGTCGACATCGATGATAAATGTCTTCTAAGAGGCCGTCCATAAATGACGTCACGCTCCTAGGGGAGGGGGTGTTTAAGCACTGTGACGACATATTAGATTTTGTATTTTTTCAATAGAATTTTATACTAATTTCAGGTTTACATGTTTTCTTACACGATATGAGAGTGCAGCATTACACTCTATACATACTAAAATGTCAATAAAGTGATTTGAAACGTCCATTTTCAAATATGAAATACGGCTTTTTTAGGCTGGGGTACCAAAGGTTTGTGACGTCATATTTGAAGGAAGGTCTAACGTTTTGTGATGAGGGGGAGGGAGGGGATAAAAATGGACGTCCCCTAAGGTCATGGTAAATACAGAGATTACTGAAACTAACATTACTTGGAAGATTCAGAAAATCAATGAAGCCCATTTTCTTTAAAAAAGTTAATTTAATATGTACTTGTTCAATTTCTCAACAAAACTTTAAAAACTCTCAGAAATTGATTTTTTCTGCTTTATTATAATGAAAAAAAAATAGTTTAATATTAATAGTTAATCCAAAAACTCTATTAAGCATTAACTGGTTCATTCTCCTTTAGATGGACTCAACTGGCTTGTTAAAATACTCCGTGATGCTTTCGCAGAATTTTTTCATGAAGTTCACTTAAAGTTTGCGTGCACCTTTTAATTATCCTCTGTTGTATACTTTAAATAAGGCCTACTATCATACAGAGACATAGCTAGATGTCTGAATGTTCCTGTTACAACGATTCAAACAAATATTAGAAGTTTCAATTAGATCGGCTGTCATACAACTATTGGAATATTCGATTGCTTGTCGATTGATAAAACTCTCGTTCCTACTCCTCGGGTTCAATAATCAAATTAAGAAAAAAACCCCAACAAAGAAATTTTTATTACAATTATTCACAGCATAATATAATATTTTCACAATGATGTGTAGACATTGGGATCAAAAATAAATTTTGTTTTCCATCATCTCATAATGGGGTAATTTATGCGAAATTTTCTAAATTCTGGGATTTTTTTCTGATTTATGGGACATGCTATTGTTGCTTCTATTTTTGTTTGAACCAATGAGATTATGACGATCTCACTGCAATCTCATTGGTCCTTCTGTTTTTGCTCCCCTTTTTTATAAAGAGTAATTTTCTTTTTCCTCGTTTTTAATAAAAAATTGTAAACCTTAAAAATATTTGGTATAATTCAATGTCAAGAAAAAGTATGTAGTAACACAAAATTTGCACGAAACATATATTGCGGAAAAAGGATTGGAACAATCTATGATTGTGTTCTTTTGTTTGTCGGTTGATCTCCGAATATTTGATATGATTTTGTATTACTTCAGAATAAATTCCAACGTTTTCGGATTTAAATTGAAATGATCCAGATTTGAGGAGATAGAAATAAACTCGAATGATCATTAATTTAATTGATTGCGAAGTTTCGAATAGGAACAAAAGATGTCGTTTTAATATTAAAATTTAAACAATAATTAATGTGCTATTTTTAATAACGCATTTGCAATTTTAAGTAAAATTTAATAAAATTAATTAAAAATAAATATTGCAGGCACTATAAAAAGTATAGAAAAAATATGGATGGAGTAATAAATTCAGGTAGCTGGCGAAGACCCTGGCACCGGTCCTAACCATATAAATTAAAGAATGATTGAAAAATATATTGGCAATTATGAAAGAAAATTTTATGGGGCTCTAAATGATATGTGATTTATATCAACTGAAATTAATTCAACGGCCATATCATATAAATCACAGTAAAAACGGATTTTTTTATAATAATAATTTATTTATTAAAAACACTCAACATATTTTAAAAATACATATATTGAAATATTAAAATTTCAAAACAGTAATCTATTTTATAAAATTATAATGTAACGATAATAATAACATTTGGTAATTAATTCTTTAAGATGACCAAAAGTGAATCCATTTCAATTACTATTGATTTTCCCGATGTCTACACTGGAAATATCGTTACTAAAGAAAATTTTCATGTGAATTGGTATTTGAGTTACTTCTATATGTCAGCTCATTTTTAAATTTATTTATTTTAATATTAAGTATATAAAAATAGAATCAATAATGCTAAAAGTAATAATAATCTAACATACTCAAACTATTTAAATATATTCAAAACATTCGTAGTCATAGCACTTTGCACATTAATCTTTGGATCCAATGACCTTATCAATAATACCTCACATATAAAACGTTCCCAATAATTATTTAAACTTCAACAGATTTTAAAAATCAGACATTCCTATTTTACAACTTCCATGGTGCTCGCTAATATTGGTCAAACCATTCAATTGACAATGCTCTAGAACTCAAGTACAGAGATGACGGGAATTCTTACCAATGTATGTGGAATTACACCCATTACATGTAAATTTATAAACGAGATCAGAACACAATCAAACCGAAATTTTTAATTTATTAATAAACATATTTCTTTAAATATCAATTAATTTATTAAAAACTTACAATGGTAATATACTTTGAATGAAGAAAATATACATCGAAGAGGAAAATATTCATTGAAGAGGACAAATATTCATTAAAGTGAGAAAATATTCAGTTTTAGTGAATATTTTCATCTTTTAAGTATATTTGTTGATCAGTGAATAATTCAGACTCTATTTAATTCAAGTATTTTCCAATATTTAATTGATATTTCATCTCATCATTGAGACATTTTACCGTCTAGTTTATTATATGCAATTCTCGATTCACTGAATATTTGTTAGCTTCAATTCATATTTTACTTTATTCAATGATTGTTTTCCCTCTTCAATAAATATTTTTTCTCTCCAATGAATAATTTCTCTCAATGAATATTTTCCTCTTCGACGTATATTTTCTTCATTCAAAGTATATTACCCTTGTAAGTTTTTAATATATCAATTGATATTTCATCTATTTAGTAGATATCTTTAGCTATCCCACTTTTTCCAGTAATTTCAACGATTTTGGTCACTTAATGTACTCTTCCACCAATATTACTTTTTCACTGAAAATTTTCTTTATAGAATATAATCTCTACTAATTAAAATACAATTTGTTGACTTGTTATTGACGTCATTTTTAATGAAAATTTAATTAACTTTTAATAAATTTAATTAAACCCTTCAATAAATTAGGTTGTACTCGACAAAAATAAAATAATTTTAGACTATGTAAATCAATTAGAGCTTTTAGGGGAATTTTATGATAATTTTAATAATATCTAGTTTTACGAGGTATTTATTTTAGTAAATTTTAATCATTTTTGTGAATTTTATGGTTTTCTGTTGAATTTTAATGGATTTAGGGTTTGATTAGGTTTTAAATGAAATTATTGAAGAAATGAGGGTAAATCTTTAATTTTAGAAAGACTTAATTTCTTGATAACTTATTAGAATTGACTTGATTTTAGAATTATTTTATATAAGTTAAATTTACGAACAAAATGTTTATGAAACATATATTTATGATAATTATTTACCAATTTGACTGATAGATTTTGAATAGTAAATGATATTTTAATTATAATTTTATGTTCTATTTAAAAAGTTAATTAAAGTTGAAACCTAAATTTTTAATTGATTTTTACAGTAAAAAAGTGTGGTCAATTACTTTCATTTTCTATTTTATTGATTTCGTGGATATCAATCACAAAAGTAGTATAATTTAGAGATTTTTAAGAGGATGTTCAGTGTGGTTATCAGTATACATATGGAAATCGTTGAATTATATCTATGGGTTGACTGGTAATTTTTATTGAATTTATACTTGATTTACTGAATAATTTTAATTATTTGAGCAATACGATATATATTTTATGATTTTACAATAATTTAGTGAAATTTAATTTATGTGGGAAACTGATTTTATTCAATTTTAGTCTTTTTTGACGAATTTTTTATTTTGGTAGAATTTGTTGCCAGAATGAAATTGTTGTGATTTTCGATGAAAAATGTTAGGTATCGATAACAATTTTGTAATACTTTAAAGAAAATTTATTTTTATTTTTATTTGATTGGTTGAATACATACAGTAAATATGATCCAAATGATGAATTTTAAGGGTATTTTAAGGGATTTATTCGGTTGAATATAGATTTCCATAGGAATTTTACTTGATATGGTTTTATGAAAATAATGAATATAATTGATATAGCGGGGAAAAAGTCATTTGAATGGAAATGATTGGTTAAGAACAAATATGTTGATATTTTTAAGGGAATTAAGCCGGTTGAATATTGTTATTTTATGGGTAAATATTATCTAAATGGTGATTTTTATGAAAAATAATGAATTAAAATGGAAGAAATAATGTCATTTGATGAGAAATGATTGGCTGAGGGTAAAATTATGATATTTTAGGGTGGAAATGATTGGTTAAAAAGATAATTTATAATCTTAAGGGGAAATGACCGATTACGACAGGTTTGTTGATATTTTTAAGGGGTTGAGTCAGTTGAATGTTGTTATTTTAGGGGGAAATGATTTGTTAAGTGATGAATTTATGATCGTTTAAGGGGATTTCAGGAAATCTATTCCAGTGAATATCGAAATAAGTCGGTGATTTTTATGAAAATAATGAAAAATTTTATAATATTTTAGGGGGAAACAATATGTTAGGAGGGGAATTTATGATATTTTTAGGGGAATTTATTCGGTTGAATATCGATGGTAAAGGATGGATACTTAGTGAAATCGATACATTTTCATTGATTTAAGGGTTATTAAAATATATCAATAAGATTTTGGTTAATTTTAATGATATTATTGGAATCTGAATAAAATATATGAATGTTCTAAGAAAATGTTTGATTCATGTAATTATTTGTATTCAAGTATTTATTTGATTTTATTATTATATTTGTAATTTAATTTAATTAAAAACTAAAATTGACTAGTATTTAAAAAATTTATGTTACCCATTACTTATGTTGTTATTGACAATTTTCAGAATAATTTAAGTATTTTTGATTATTTCCATGAATGAAGAGAAATTGTACAATTAAATACTATGTGCAGTCGATAACATACATTAATTTTCTTTCAACAAGTACCTAGAACAATTACCTAACAATCTTATAAAATTTTATAAAATGATCTAACAAATTTTTTCAATTATTTTACAACTTAGTTAATTTAATTATTTTTCTTTTATTATTTTTTTGTATTATTTTTACAATTTGCTACTATGTACAAATTTTTCAGTTTTATTTAAAATCTTAAAATATTTCTCACAACTTTAATCAAATTCTATTACATGCTAATCATAATTTAAGGATGTCTTATTTTTTACAAAAACAAATATTTTACAATAATTAAACATACATATTTGGATTTTTAGTTGATTTTATCGGTATCTATCAGTACACAGGTACCTGTTCCATGTAGGTTTTAAGCTTTGTTAGATGTAACATGAAATCTTCTATCAAAATTTGGACCTTTTGATTGAAACTGCTATTGTACTGGTCATTGTGTGATCTATTTTGGCTCCATTATTCATTATATTTCATTATTGTAGCTTTTGCATAATTTTTTGACTGATTCTTATGTTGAATAGCAGGGATATTTTTTGTTTCCATCTTTTGTTTTAATTCATCATATTTTATAATTCTTTTTTGACTTCATCAAAAGTTGTTAGATTAGCATTTTAATCTTTTTTACACCTCATTTTGAAAAAAATATCTTTAAATCCTTCCCATTTAAATTATGTATCAGGATATTTTTGACATACTTTTCTATTTTTCTGAAAAAGATCATTATTTGAATCCAAATAAGTTAGCCGGTTTTACGAATTCAGTTTGCATTCTAATGTTGTAATTTTATTCTTTATTTGTTGTTTCATTTTTCTTGTAACCAAAAATGCTTTAATGAGATTCCACGATGTTCCTCAGCCGTCTACGTTAATTTAAAGAAATTCTCTGTGTCATCTCCAATGTTAAAAATACCTGGTGGCTTGACGAATTGTGCCATTTTTATAAGGTTATTTAAATTCTTATTTATTATTCAAACTGCCAAATAAAATCATACCCATACTATTTAATACTATTTTATATTAAAGATAAATTAATTGTTAGGTTTATCTCACATTAATCATATCTTATAACACATTAAGATTTAAAATACCTACATTTGAAATTTATCACATTTCTCTACAACATATAAATTTAAATAGCCAATCAATACTCAACATTAATTTTATATGATAACTTCCCGCGAACACTAAATCCGAATATTTCATTGACATGAAAATGATTTAAGTTTCGAACTTAATGGAAAAGACCAGTTTTTTGAATTTTAGTGAAATAAATTATTTTTGAAAGAGTTTTAATTATGAATGTAATAAATACGAAAGCTGCAATAACAATAAGCTCCATGTTTTATACTAAATTTTATGGAAAAATAAGTTTGAGCTAGATTATAGTGGTAAATAATTACTGTAGATATCCGTTAAGCTTCATCCTGAAATACAATCAAGTATCACTCGAAAAACGCAATTTAATAACCAAACATTTTTTGTCGATTTGGAATATCCCACAAATCCATATCTTAATATTGAGATGGTATACAATATATTAACAAATTCTTTAACTAAAAGTTTATAATACAATTTGTTTTAAATTCGATTCATACATATGATGTCAATGAAGCATAATTTTTGATAAAAATTAATATTGTTGAAAATATTGAAATTAGATATTGCTTATTTGTAAATTAATTAAAAGTTATTCAAAATTCAATTTTAATGAAGTCGGTGAATAAATTTTACTGAGATTTAAATTCTCATATTATCAAATTTGGCGTTACTGGATTTATTTTATAAAAATTCATGATAAATTATACAATAACTTTACCTTCGTATCATTTCGATTGCGTCTTCACAATGCATTCCAAGTTCCATTAAAGCAACAGCCACCAACACAGGAGCTCTGAATTATATTTAAATTCACAAACTTATAAATGAGACTTTATTCTTAGAACTGAAATTTACATTTATTTGTTTTTTTGGATTTAACTAAAATTTTAGTATTTTAGTATTTATTATAAAAGTCCAATTCATATAATTTTAGAGGCTATCCGTAAATAACGTCACGCAATTAACATAAAATTTAAAAGATTACATTTTATATCGGTTCATTTTGGATTGTTAAAATTGCAAAATGATTTATTAGCTAAAAAGATATTTTTAGATAAAAAATAATTTACAAACAATTTGCTTACACGAGAAAGATTATCCAACTGAGACAGGATTTTTTAAAGATAATTAAGCTATTTGGCGCAATGTACAATATGATCAAATTTTTCATAAACTCGTCTTTCAAATTTCTGACAGTGTGTTTTCATAACTTACTTTATATAATAATACCATAATTTTTGTTTTATGTTGTCTACATTTCTTAGTCTGTTGAACATCTCCGTTTTCCATCTCTTTGCATATAAAAAAAAGAAAAAAGTATATAAGTGGAAGTTAAAATAAGTTAGAACTCTTCAAGGCTTAAAAATATAGATGGTTTAACACTTTGAATGTCTATAGTCTGGTAATGAAAAAATTCGTTTAAAATTTGGCATTTAGAAAAAAACCATCTAGAAAATCAAAAAGGAAAGATTGTGATATCAGCTAATTTTCAAATCAGATTAAACAGGAATATATAACTATCATTAATCTCACACTACTCCAGATTGATTTTATTTCAACGAGAAATTCGAAGTAACCAGAGTTAATATATGTGAATATCATATCAATATTAATCAAATCAATAAATCAAAACAAATTTGTGATGTAACCTTCTTTAACCCTTACACCATTTAATTATTTCAAATAGCTCTTGTTTTAATAATTCGCTGTATTGTTAACGTTAAATAAATGGTAATGTTTTTAAAGCGCTGACACTAAACCAGGCATGCTCAACCCGCGGCCCATTGGCCGCATTTAGCCCAATTGAAGTTTTTAACTTTCTATTATTTTAGATTAAAAATGGTTGAAGCATAGACTTAAATTGTTAAATTTTATAAAATCAAAAATTTAACAAAACCCTAATAAATTTTCAATAAAATACTTAATTTTTTAAACAAAAATGTTTTACATTTATTTTTAAAAAAATAATTATTTAACTTTTAAAAATCGCTTTTAAATATCAGTATTTTGCACTACTTATCGCCGCGATTCATTTTTTTCTAAATTAAATTTTGTAAAAATAAAGTGCCACAGAAGGTTGCTTGATAAAACATAACTAATCAACTACGATGCGCGTCGACTTAATTATCTGTTGATATATAAAAAACTCAAATAAAATAAAAAACAAGTGTCACATTAATTGTTTTATTTTTATATGTGAAGCCCTAAGTTCATTTAATTTTTTTGCCCATCAACCGATTTTGGTTGGACACTCTGTACTAAACAATAAATCAAAGATAAAATACTAAAACTGAATCATTTATGAATGAAAAGTTGTAAATAATCATATTCAGCTAATAATATTATAGTAGTAGGATGTGAGCCCGTCAGATACAAAATCCCCCTGACTTACGTAACATTACATAATATCTGACCTCTGCCCACACTGTTACTACCTGTAGATTGACCTCTGCCCACTCAGTTTCTACCTAGTAATTGACCTTTGCCCACTGTTACCAGATGACCTCATGATTGTCACGTGACCACTGGTCAGTCACTACCTGGAGACACACTTATTACAAATCGATTACCTAACCCTTATTATACTGCTTACTTCATATAAACGTAAGAGATTTGTTTACCTCATTGATTTATGTTATGTGATATATTAAAAAATTATAATTAAATGAAATTTTCAATTGTTAATTATATTATTACATAAAAAATTATAAAATAATCATTAAACATAATAAATTAACATCAAACTCGTCTTAAAATAAATATTCAATCCTAAATTATTTAGCTTACTGACTATTTTGTAAGTAGTATATTGCATAATAATCCTATCAAAATAATCATAAAACTTTAATAATTTTCATGAAAATTTAAGTTTACAACAATTATTGTATATTGATAGTTTATTTAATTAAAAAATAAGCCACTAAAAACTTTTTTTGAACACTGGATTTACAAATTTCAATATTTTAAGAAAATAGTTCATAAAGTTTAAAATTTCAACTTAACAAAAATGTAAAAAAATAAATTATACAAAATATACTTTACCAATTTCTATAAAATTTGAAATTTACCAAATAAAATATACTGATTTATATTCTATTAAAAAATTTAATTTTGAAAATAAAAATTAATTCGCCCACGCTAGGATTTGAACTCCTGACTCAATGAACTATTACCGACACCACTGATGTAAGAATTTTGAAAAATAACTCATTCAAGATAGGATTTATAAATTTTATGAAAATAATCCATCATAGGATTATTTATATGTAAATAATTGACCAAATTCTATAAATATATAGCAAATATACTATTTCTATTAAAAATTCAATATTTTGATAATAATTCACCAAGTTAGGATTTGAAAATACAAATTCATTCATGTTCGTCCGACTCTATAAATTATTAGCGATACCATCAACTAAATTCGTTGTTACAACTATTTTAGATTTAGTGTTTTAATGAAAATAAGTCAATGGGTTTACAAATGAAAGTCACTGGACTCATTTTATAAATTGATAAAGAATAATCGATCCATGAGTTTATATCAATATTTTTTAAAATTTCACGCATACTGGATTAATTAATGCTAACAAAATTCACAAAATTATGGTAATAATAATGCTATTGATAATAATAATTTAACTTTCACAACAATAAAAAAGACAAACAATTTTTCAAACGTAAATTTATTACAAACACGTATTTGGTAAACATCGTCAATATCAGTCAAGTGGATACTAATGATATCTAAATAAACTTTTGATTTTAATAAGAACTTTGAAAATATCTAAATACTAATTAAAACTCATCATATTTAATGTTGATACCAAAACGTGTAAAATTAAATTTACATTCATTAACAACTTGCTAATTAACCGATAATTTCGGACATTAAAGCTTTATGTAACCAAACATTGATTAATTTATGATTTAAACAAGGTATATTATAATACTTTTCGATAAATCTATTACATGATTTGTTATAAAGTTCTTTAAAAGGTTAAGAATTTTAACCCTATGTGAAAAAATAGTTAATAATATTAACCCTAAATAATGAAAGAAGTAACAATTTTAACCCAAAGTAATGAAATATTTAATAATTTTAACCCTAAATAATGAAAAAAGACACAATTTTAACCCCAAAATATGAAAGAG
The DNA here is from genome assembly GCA_022537955.1 of Schmidtea mediterranea. Lineage (NCBI taxonomy): Eukaryota > Metazoa > Platyhelminthes > Tricladida > Dugesiidae > Schmidtea > Schmidtea mediterranea. The sequence goes on from CM039680.1 coordinate 116,134,319, forward strand.
GTAATAATTTTAACCCTATGTGATTAAAAATTATAACCTTATGTAAACCAATAATTACTAAGTACCAAGTATATTATAACACATGTTGTTAATAACGAGTAGTTGCTTAATTGGTAAAAAACATACATATATTTAAAAATCGTTGACAATTTTTAAGTACCTGTTAAAGATTTTAATGGTTTGAAAATATCTTTTAATAATTAGATTAAAAAGTATATAAATTTGTTAATCGTCAATTTAAATAAACTCGTAAAATTATTGATTAATTAAATACAATTGTTAATTAGAAATATTAATTGGAATATTATTGACTGAAATTATTTTTCAATAGAAAGTTATTCTTGAAACAACATAAAAATCCTATTTCAATAACTTTTCTTTAAATTAAATTTGAATAAGTAGAAACCAAATACTTGATTTTGATTGGCTGTTACTATTGCTATTGATGACACTATTTTTCGATAAATTTAATCGCAAAACTCATGTTCAAAATACCAATAAATTTATCAATATATTAAAATTATTAGTTTTCTTGAAAATAATTTGAAAACGTACAAACCATATTGAATTTTTAAATAAACTTATTATTTAACTAAAACCGGTTGTTGAAAATACTAATAAAATTATGAATTAAAATAATTACAGTTTTCATGAAAATAATAATTTGAAAATGTTATTATAGAATACTTGATTTAAATTGGTTAATTCTATTTATTACCAATGACAACTACTAAAAGTATTAAAATTAAAATGTAATACAATAGGATATAATAAACACAAAATAAATATATTTGTAGATGGCGATAAACCAAACAAATAACGGGAACAATCAATATAATTTGATTAGATTTTTTCTGATGATTATATGTTAACAATTTATTGATTTTATTTTTTTAAAAGATAACGCCAATAAAAAAATTTTGGTACGATATATTTTGACAACATAACTGTCATCTTCAGGTACACAATACCTACTAAAAATATTATGAATTAACATTTAATTTAAACAAATTATTTTTTATTAATTTAATTTTGTAATAAATATTTAAAAAATATATTCAATTAACTTTTGACTAATTTAAAATGTTATAAAAATTTTATAATTTTTATTTATATTATAATTTTTAAAAAATAATGTAATTTAAAAATTGAATTATGTTCATATTAATAAGTTTTTTTAAAAAACAATACATAAACATGATTTAACATACTTAAACTATTTAAAACATTCGTAGTCACAGCACTTTGCACATTAATCTTTGGATCCAATGACCTTATCAGGAATGCTTCACATATGACGCGTTCCCAATAATTATTAAAACTTTTCAATAAAATTCTAAAATCAGATATCCTATTTCACTTTTACAGCCTCTATTGTGCTCACTAATATTGGTCAAACCCTTCTATCGACAATGCTCTAGAACTCGAGTACAAAGATACGGGATTTCTTACCATTGTATGTGGAATTACACCCATTACATGTAAATTGATAAACGAGATCAGAACACAATCCAATCGGAGTTTTGGATTTATTAATAAACATATTGCATACCTTACACGAATTAGAGACGATCTTATACTCTAAATTTCCCATCTGCTTACTTAACTTCCTTTTATAATTTGTAAAACCTTCAGAGTACGGCAATACTAATGCATATTTAAGCTCAATTTTTTTATATCCATTTTTACTATTATTTACTATTATTTAACTATTATTTACTCAATTGACAAATTACACTCAGACTTTCCCAAACATGGATCCTTAAGATTTTTAATCAATTTGTAAACACTCTCTTTTATCATCAATAATAAAAAGGATTTAGAATACCCATTCTTAATCAACAACTCAACCAATTTATCAACACATTTTACCGAATTAGCAAAAGTAGAAGATAAAGACCATGAACGATAAATCAATCCTTTTACCATATTTCTCTTATACTTAAATTCACAAAAGCTTTCTGGAGAAGTATAAAGACCAGTATCAGTTGGTTTTCTATAAATCTCTGTCTCATAATGTTTATCTTTGCGTTGAATTAACAAATCTAAAAACGCAATCGATGACTTTCTCTCCATTTCACATGTGAATACAATGTTCTTATGTAAACTGTTCATAAGATGTAAAAATGGTTCTACATGTTTCTGGTTTTCAAATACAAGAATTTATTTTAATTGTGCATTTCAATGATCTACTTATTCTATTTTGACAATTCTTAGATGATTACTAACTCTGCGTAATGCTATTTCGAGTTTATTTTACTTAATGATTTGGTGATTGACTTTATATTAATAAATTAATTTTATGTTATTATTCTGGCTTTAAATTTAGAAAGTCGTAGAAAATCAATTTAAATCATTATAATAAAATGAAATTGACTTCCCCCATACATATATTATTTAATGTCCTCTAGCCTCTAAAGGCTAATTGATTAATTAGAAATTATTTTTATTTTTAACACAGAAAATAAAAAATTACGGGAAAAGACTTAATAATTTAAAATAACAAAATTATTTCAATAAGAGAACTAAAGTATTTCTCATTATATGTGCTTATTAATTTAACTTTGTATAAGAAATAAACTTTCGACAAATTTTCAACAAAATAAAATATTAATTGTTTAAGTAAAATTTTTGATTAAGATTTATCAACTATCTCACAACTTTTATCTAAACTAGGCAATACTTTCAATAATTAATAAATTTAAATTTTATTAATTATCACTCAGTTCGTTCGATTTATAAAATATAGAATAAAAATTGTAATGTAAATAATTATGCATAAAATATTTTAAAATGACAAAACTATTTATTTGAGATAACTTTGTGATTATGTGGAATTAGAAAATATTTAGATAAAAATTTTTGATAAATTAAAATTAATACATCTATTAAAATAGCTAGATTTGCTATTTGAATTTTAAAATTTTGAAAAATAAAAAAAATACTAAGTCTTAATTCGTTAAAAATGGTATTTATTTAGAAATATTTTTTCGAAAATGGTATTTATTTTCGTTTTAATTATATTACAATATGCTTTTTCTGAGACCATAAATAAATCATAGAAAAATCGCTTATCTCTCAATGCTACAATTACACAAGTTGCAATCATCTCTTTTTGGGTGGCAGTATCTTCCCATTTTTGGCATTGGCTTGAGCTTTAACAGAGAATATTCACATGGCTACTGATTTACCATCCGATAGATCCAATATTGGGAGTCGTGACATCATTTCATATTTTGTAATTTAAAATTTCATTATTCTAATATTATTCATTATCCAAACAATATAGTTGCATAAAATATTATTATTTATTAAGATACATAATAATTTCGGAAATACATAAGAATTGGTGGGAAATTGAATTTATTAACTTAATATTGAATAATAATATTTGTCTAATACAAAATCGCCCTTGGAATGAATGTTTTTCAATTTGGAGCGGAAATTGAAATATTGAATTATTATAAGATAAAGTGATATTTTATTTAAAATTTAATTTTTATTTTTACAACTTATAATTTAAAATCAATTTTTAATTAAATAATAAATTAAATTCTTAAATTCTACCCTAATTTCTGAGTACAAACATTTAAGTACAAACTTAAGGTACTGGTTTTATGCTGTTTACCTTGTAGCAATTTTCTTCATAGATGATAGTGCAGCACGACATAGTATCATTCACGGCGCTTCAAAATTTCGCAAATCGTTCAGTACCAGGGGTATTGAGCCTGGAGGCCAGATAATCCACTCTCGATAATTTAAATCTTCGACCATCTTCTTGGTTTCAAATTGCTTCGGTTGTCACTTTCTTGCTGTTCTTCTGGAAAATAATTTTCTTTTCTCAGGTCTCTGAGTTCCATCCAAACTACGTTGGTCATTTCTGTTGATTCAATTGATGAAATCCTCGTCTTTCATATTTAGGTTCAGTTTTTAATTAATTCCGACTAGCTCGTAAATAAAATTACTAACTTGATATTTATAATTTAATATTGGATGTTTTATTTGGAGAAAGAAATATTATTTTTATGTTTTTATTATAGTCACTGTACGGATGACCTGATGCATTATCAACTAGCAATAAAACCTAAAATAGTAGATTATTTTTATGCCATGTTTTTATCTACCTCTTTTACAAAATGATGACTTCCATGCTCTTCGATTGGGTTTTCAATCACATGTATTGATAATTTGGGAACATTTTTAAGGCTCTTGAGTTTTTACTATGGTAAATTAGAAGTTGCTTGATTTTGCAATATTCAACAGCATTTCCATAAAGTAAAAGTGTTAGTCTATCTTAAGACATCTTTAAACCTGACATAGATTTTTATAGTCTTGGTGGGTTACTGGGTTTTGCTAATTGTTTGAAACGTCCTCGTGTTTACTCCAGCAACGCCATATAAATATTTTCTAGCTACCACTCGGCACCCGTTGCTAGGCAACGTTGGAAATGTGTTCGAGTGGGTGGATTGTCCGCAAAAAGTGAGCGTTATTACTAATGCTGTAATTGCTAGGACAACCCCTGGGTTCAACGAGCTGTCGATGGAAGACCTGTGCTCGCTTTGTAAGTCCCTTGTGTGTGAGAAGTTTCGAGATCAGAATCATGTTAGTGAGTGCTAGATACGATGATGGTGTTCCTAGAGATAGAACGACGGTTACCTGACGAAGTGTGAATACTCATGAAATAGCTCCGGGTTTTTAACATCCCTCAAGTTTTAAAACATCACTTTTAGTAATTGAACAACCTTTATAATTTAATTAAATTCACAGATGAAACAAGTTTTAAATCAATTGAGTTTATTCGACAGACGAGCGGCTCTTCGGCTGGAACGCTCTTTCCGCCCCGGCCTATAACTGCTGGATGGTGTTGTAGTAGGAGTTACAGCGGGCGTTGGTTTGTTTATGGAGTCCCGAAAAGCCAATTGGGATGGGGCGAAGACAAGAGGGTAGGTTACTGCCTCTCCTTCCAGACTGGCGGACAAGGCAACTTCCAACCCCCTTATCTGCGTTCGGAGATTTTGATTTAATTGCCGTTCATCGGCTCAGCCCTTTTGAGCGGCGGTGAGCTGGTGGCGTAGGGGCTTAAGCTTGGCTGGATCCACCCATGTGGCTTTCACTTGTTGTACCTTTTTGGAGAGCTGTATGATTTGCTCATACAGTGCTTTTTTAGCTTGCTGGGCACGGGTCAGCTCTTTCTGCAGTAGTTGGATGGGTTCCATGGCTATTAATAGACATTTAAACGATTTGTTATAGACAACAACAAAATTTTATGCAATAAACAAAAGGAATTCTCTTATTAAAACATTCACACAAATAAGAATAATTATCTAAAATAACAAGCTATTTATTCAATCAAAATTCAATTAAATCAGGAGTTACATTGAGTCACAGGACGTCTATGGGGGGCTGGCACTTCAGGAGGTAGGAAATCCTTTTTCTACCCATTCTTCCGGAGAATAACCGGTTATGGTCATTACGGGCCGGTTGCCGAGTGAGCCCTCGCCTTGTAGCGGATGTTGATAACTGCTGGCGATCCGACCAGCTAGTAGATCTCCCTCGACATTCACCAGGTATTGGCGAGCTCGGACCACTTGCAAATCCACCTGTCGTTGGTGGTGTTCGAGCTGCTCGAGAAGATGACGGGCCTGCTCGCGGATCTCCCAGGCCGGGCTCCATTCCTTCCATGGACTATCGGCTAGCCACAAGCCATGGTCACTTTCCGATTGCCGTCGATTTGTTGAGGCTCCGGTTGAGGGAACTCGGGGCATCTATCCTGCCGGAATCGTTCCCATGCCCATCTCCATCGATCCGCAAGATGGGTTGAAACACAGGCCATCGAGCTGGGTCTCTGCATTATGAAGAGTCATTAATGTTATTATACGTTTATGTTTAATTTAATAGCTTTTACGGTAAAAATAGTGCGAATAAATCTAAGGTATACTCCATAATAGGGTCATGCAGAAAAACCAACATTATGAGAAACCAACATTCAACACGGACATTTACAAGTTATTAAATAGTGCGGTTGAGGGTATTTCGAGAGCGATGTAGACATTAATTTCTTTAATCATATCCTAAGTTGAATGTCTTTAGCAATTTTACAATTGTTAAACGAACTACCAGGTAAATATATAATAGATGCATCGAAAACGCCACTTACAATTGAGCTTTTAACTTCGATTTCAAAAAAATTTACTAACGATCGAGACTACTTTAAGGGGACTCTAAAAGCTCATATTTGAATGAGAATTTGATAGGCCTTACTTTCCACAACATGGTTAGGGTAATTTAATTACGGATAATTATTAATCAACACTTAAGAACATTTAAAAACAAATAATAATTTAAATGTAGTTACAATCTGTCACCTTTAAAAACAAACCAAAATTTAAATATAGTTCAATCTGTCTATAGCCTATGTCATCAACGCCACCGAATCCTGGCAACGATCTAAAAGCTATGGTCAATGACATCAATTACTTGGAAATTTCTGCTAAAATCATCAGATTATTAGGGTTAAATAATATCTGTTTCTACGAATCGTTTGGTTAAGGGCCATCATAAATGGTTCGTCCAAAATTTCTAGATAACTTACGATCGGATTCATGCTGAATATTTAACGAAATCAAAATTTCCGGGTTAAAGGAGCTCCTATCTGGCGAACTTTCGTGAGGAGTGTCAAGAATAATGGTTAACTTATCCATCTCTGAGCGTCCATAAATCAGAACAGCTATTGTTAAATGATTTATCAAAAATAACGTGGGATTAAATTATCAGTTAAGTAAATCATAATTACATTATCAATTTATAGTTAATAATAAATATAAAAAAAAAATAAACAAATGATTTAAGAGTTTATTTGAGGGATATTATTACGTACGAGTTACTTTATTTACATCAAGAATTAATATTACTTGTCTCATCCAAAACAGGTTCCACAATTTCCACGTGGGGTATTGGTAATTCATCGTTATTGAGAGATTGATCAAGCATTTGGTAAATGAATATATTATTCCAAATATCGATTTATAAGAACTATGGTGATTGGATGTACTTTACACACTGTCTATCGGTGTGCTGGACGGCGAGTGATGTTCGCCGGTAAGATGATAGAAAATCGACATTCGGATGGATTATTCTAATCTGACGATTTCTATTTCTATAAACAATTGCGACATCCGCTTGGACTTCATGACGTGATATTAAATATTGGTATACATTAGATGTATCATTATTTTCTGAATGATAATTCGAATTCGGGATTGGAAATCGGGTAAGTTTTTTGGATACTAACATCGAAAAACCCGCATGTGTCATTGCCAACTTCACAATTTCACTGCGAGTGTTCCCATGTTATTTCCAATATTCGGCATTTCACTTTATTTTATTAACATTTACTTAATTTATTCCTCGTAGTTAGACACTCCGCGATGTTGCAATTCATGAAAGATCATAGGCGCCTTCTCATCCGCAAGTACTGGATGTTATTTTGTCGACTGATGCTTCTTCTTAATGGATCCTTATGGCGTTAAGGTGTTGCTGAGTAAAATTTTTATCTATTGTTCACTCCACGTGATTACGAGCTATTAAACCGTTTTATTTTATATAATTTCGAGTTTAATTATTCAATTCTAGGAAATGTCAGCGACATAGGCTTCTGGCAAATGGTGGATTTAGTGATGGCGATGGTCGAGATTTGGAAATCATTTATGGTCTACGAACTCATCGAATATTTTCGGTCAAAAGTTAAATGATTGAACAGTGGAACAGGTATCTAACCTGGGGAGCCGGTGTCGTAGTACTACCAGCTGATGCGGAGGTGGTTCAAAGGGGACAGAAAACAGGGGGATTATTACATCAGTTCAGTTGGCTGCTCAAGAGGAGTTGAATAATTTTCTTTTATTTGGTTTACAATAAACTTTCCTCTACTTTATCAGTGTTTTGTAGTTTAAATTTAATTATTTAGGTTAATTTACTTTTATGCGGGAGTCACTTTTGATCAACAGTTGGGCTTGGTAATGACTACTTTTTATTTATAAGGGAGTTTGAAAAGGTTCTTCTATAATTTCTACTAATAAGATATACACTGGTTTGGAATTTGATTAAATTTACTAATTTACTGGGAGTTCATGGTAATTCGTTTAATAATAACTTGAAATTATTATTCCTCGTCTAAATTCGCATTTGAGTTAAATTCATAAAATTAATTGATTTAATTTCATAGCAGTGATTTCATATTAATTTTATTCCCCGTCACCTTTCCCTTTAATAAGCCTTAAACGCATTTTATGTTCATATTATATTTAATGAGTGCCCACTGGACTACTCGGTGTGGTGATTTTGAGCCGTATGTAGAATAATTTAGGTCGAATTTAAAGAAAACTAGAAACGAGGAAGTAGCCAAAAGACCCCTTCCTTATTTCTCCTTTCTTCTATACGGAATAATATTGACGTTCCAATCCCTGCGTTCCGCACGCCGGGTCTTCACGGGCACAGATCATCGGCGATATTCCACGCACTTACACGAATCTGAATAATATGTGGATTTTACTAACTTGTGATGTGTCTTGGCTGTGGGCCGGAAAAATTTCGACAATAAAATAACTAATGAAAAATAAACGGATTTTAGGTTTTACAAATATTTATTAAAATATTAAAAACAATATACCAAATTACTTGCTAAAGCATAACATCATACCAAATAAAAATACTACTCTCCCCACACCGACATCCAAGCAGAGCTCCAAATGAGGTTGCGAGGACGTGACGTGGAGAGAGTTTCCAAATAAAACTCTCACTCACCTAAAATAGATTTTAAAGTATCGAGTGATTTCAAAAAATTCAAAAACAATGTTTTACACTTAAAAACGCTTCAAAAATGGTTTGAAAATGGTTAAATTTTATGTGAAAATGCATCGGTATATATACCTATTTTCTGTCCATAACCTCGCGTGTTCTTTTTGATTTAGTAAAACAAAATTCGACCTTGATATTTTCTAGTGTATTCTAATCTTAATTTTTATTATTTTCTAATTTATTTTGATAATTTTTTATTTGAAATTTTTATTGAATTATTTCTAATTCAAATTCTTTGATTTAAATTTCATTTTCATGAATTTTTCATTTTTGTTAAATTATCAAATTTCGGTCAAATTTGTTGGGGTTTTCGTGTTATGTTTATATTTATATCGTGCGGATCTTGGTGCTTTTTTGTTATTATTTTAATTTATTTTTATGTTTATTATTTTTTTTTTATTTACTTTTCTCTCATATTTTGCTAGGGTTTGATTTTAAAGTTGTAGGTTATATTTGCATGTGTGTTACCGATTCATTTAAACATTTTACAAGGCCGTTTGTGTTCTGGCCCAACAGTCTGCATATATATGATCGATCTTGCATTTTTTCCCAAAATAACACAGTTTCGCCCATATTAAAATTTGATGTGGAAGATAAAATTCATATTTCTAACACCTGACACTTTGAATTTGTAGATTTGAATCAGGCCTTTAAATTTTTGAAACTATATGAAGCTTGCAGTGAATGAGTATCAAATATATCACCATTTTTATACTTTATATCCAATCGTTTATATGTTCCATTTCGGCCACTCACCCTGCTAAGAAAAAACCCCATGTGTATGCAAGTCACGAAAATTTTCTATATTTTTGACTCACTTTCAAAACATTGTAATACTAATATCATTTTTACACCCTAAGCACAAAATAAAAGGAATAAATATTTTAAAATCTAAATTGCATTGTGAGTGTAGGAAAAAGTCAGTCCTGTCTCTTTCTCTCGTAAACATAATATTTTAAATAAATAGAAGAGCAGGAAAACAAAGAGCGCAGTCAAATAAACAAACATCTTTAATAATTGCGTAAGAACGATAATAATTGCGCAAGCCGATGAATAACTGTATTCGCAATCTAACCACAAAAGGTTTATCTTTTCATTTACAAATAAGATACAATCTACTGATTAGGCTAACATGCATATGGTTTGGTGATTATTTAAAACCATATAAACATCCAATTTATTATATGCTTACCTACCAAATCCAGCAATACAATGAACCGCTATCGATCCATTGGAATGAGATTGGCTGTTAAATCGATCTTTGAGTAACTGAAACCATTTTTCTAAAATATCACTTGGTGGAGGTGAGCCATCACTGAATTCCCAGTGCTTGATATAATAAAATAAATAATATTTTAGATGTTGAAAAAAATATTTCGTTAAAAAGAATCATATTTACATTTAATAAAGATTACATTAAATTGAATGTTTTTTTCGTCTTTCTAACATTTGTGCATTTAATTTACAAAAAATCAATTAAAGAAAATCTATGCATTTAACTGAAAAAATAATTAGTTAGAAAAATTTTCTTTCTTATAATAATAGATTAAAAATTTCGTATTTTGGTAGTAAAATAAATCACAATTTATTAAAAAATTTCAAACAACATATTTGAAAAAAATTATTTAATATTGATTTTATTCTGGAAAATAAATAATTTTTTTGATACATCGGAGGAAAATGTGTTGGGTTTTAAATATTAAAAACGCAAAAATTAATTTCAAAAATATTTGCATTATCATAAACATAAATTTTAATTTTAAGAAGTTTAATCCAAAAAGATTAAACAAGAATTTATAAAAACAAAACGAAAGGAGATAAGACAAATTCCGGGGCTCGGTAATTCAAAGGTGATCAAAACATTGTTTATAAGTTTTTTAAAAATACTGTTAATGACCAAATATAGATAAAATATTAAAAATTAGTCATTTTTAAAATGTTTAAAAAAGCATTTCATAATAGCGTACGTGACTACATAAATATATATTGGTGTCCATATATTATATACCCATGGATGTCAAACCTTTTTTGACTGCATGTCTATATATATAGCAACTGATAGACCAAGGAGTTATTGCAACTTTCAAGGCATATTATATTCGAAAAACCTTTAAGCAACTTTTTCAAGCAGTTGACAGCAATCAATGTTCCATCAAAGAATTTTTGAAGAATTTTAATATCATGTCATAGAAAATGTCGGTTCATCATGGCAAGAAGTACAACAAAGTTTTCTCAAAGGATGTTGGGACTGTTTGTTTATTAAAACGATTGAAGATGAAATAATTGATGAACTACCACAAGTTATAACTAAAATTTCGGAAATAGCAAATTATATTGGATTTTCGGAAGTTAATGAGGGAAACATTCAAGAACTAATTGAAAGTGATCGTCTCTCTCATGGTATCTCCAATAAGGATCTTATTGCTAGTTTATCACAAATTCAGCCAGAAATTGCGGACAATACGTTAGAAACAGGAGATAACAGAAAATATTTTAACGAAAAAATGTTTGGAACATAATCTAGGGATAATCCAAAATGCCTTAGAAAATTTCAGTGAAAATCATCCGAATTTTGAAAGGTCCTGCGCTATCAAACGAGGAGTAATGATCACTTTATCACCCTACATGGAAATTTCAAAAGAAAAAAGAAAACTATTTAAGAAAGGAACCTTAGACAAATTTTTTTAAAAATCATAATTATATATGAATTTAAACCTTTATTTTGTTAAATCTACTTTTATATTTTTTGTTTTTATTGGAATTATTTTTTTTATATTGAATCCTACTTTATTCTTTAATTTTTAAATGAAGTAAAAATGAAGCAAAAAATCATATTAAAATAAAAATACCATATTTTTATTTTTGCCTTCAAAGTACCAAAAAAAATTAACTAGGAACGTAACCCCATATTTTAATGTAAATAATACCTCTTTTAACGCTGTTTCTGTTAACCCTCAATTGTCAGGAGCGCATTATGAGCGCCAAACGAGGTATGCCTGTATTAAACACATTAAATTTTTTATATTTAGTATGAATTCCGGTATTGAAAAAGACAATAAATCGTATTTCATTTATAATATGTAAAAAATGTAAAATTGTATGTTATTGTATTAAACTCAAATTTTCTATCTTTTTGGCAACGGCTTGGTTCTTCAAAAGGTTGGTCACCCTAGTCCAACTCTTATTTTTTTCTAATAATTTAAACATTTAAAATCCCAGTGCCAGCACCGTAATCTCGGTTCTGAAAAAAATCGGAATTTAAAGGCCTGGTCTTTGCAACAGGTTTTATTAAGTGAAAATTGTCACATAACGAAATTTGCAAAAATGGTTATGTTGTCAAATGTTAGAGATTATTTCAAGTCTTCTGAATTTAATTGCAAAACTAAAGGTGTCTTGGTCACCAACAGACGAAAAATAAATCTGTAGATTTAGCAAATTTGTTAACCTAACATGAAAATTTTCTGTTCACACTAGTAACCAACATCCTTCTAATATTCGATGAAAACAGCATTTATATATTTTATAACTAAAATGATTATTTCTTTATATTTAAAATTTAATTAAAAGAATAAATTTTATACATGTAAGATTATATAAATGTTTTTTAAAAATAATGATTTTAATAAATTACTAATTTTTAATATAAAGTAATTCATAAAATTTGACTTATTGTACATTTGCAATACAGGTGTTTTATACTCTCATTTTTTGTTATCAAAGAAATTTTCTTTATAATAATTCCTTATTTGTCTATAAATAATATAGATAAATTAAAATTTTATATAGAAATTTGTATAGGATTTTAATAAAAATTTGCGTAAATGAATATTCTAAATTTAATTTTCTAATTATTTGATTTTGTACTTTAGACAAATTACTTTGCCATTAACATTTGTATATATACTACTAGTTATAAAGTAACAGTGAAAATAAAAAATACAATTTTAATATGGACAATTTTAATAATCATTCTGCATTAAATTTTGAATTTAATATTAATAAAAAGTTAAATATAAAATGTTACCCATAAATTAATACCGACATCTTTGAAAGCTTCTTCACTATAATGTGATTCACAAACACGAACTACATCAGTAACGTTTAATCTTTTACATTCTTCTGCAAATATGTGAACGTTATCTTGAGAAGGAGAATCCATTATTAGAAAATTCATGTGTTTATAATTAATATGTGTAGCAAATGGTTTCTGAAAGTGTCTTGCAGACTTCATGGGTCATACTTTACAAAAAAATTATGACTTCCTAATTCTTGATAAATTTCAAAAGGCACTAAAAGTTAAAATTTTGACACATAAACTTATAACTTCTTAAAATCACTAACAAATTAATACTTTTTATAAAATTAAAAATTGTTTTTACCTATATTGAATAAAATATAATTTATAAAAATTAAGGAAAAGTGAAAAAATAAACTGAGTGCGTCAATTTTATTTATTTGATACTACTAAACAACAATCCATTTCTATTTGTATTTCAATTTTCAATATGAGTACAAGTTATAAAGTCAATCAAAAGCAAATAACATTTTATTAAAAATGTATTAAGCAATTTTTATATTTCACAGAGGAAACATTGCCAAAAATAATTTTATAAACAAAAATTCAATTTCATTACTATAATTCGGAAATATAATAAATGAAATATGAAAAAAATTATAATCTGTTAAATTAGATTCTACTTTTTATCTGAATTATCAATTGAAAAGTAAATGGATTATTACTTTTTGTAAAATAATATATTTTAAATGGGATAATCTATGAAGAATTTATTATCATTTTTTTTCGATCCAGTCAAATTGATAATCAAATTTTAAATTCAATTTTTCCAAGACATCCCAAAATAACTTACGCATGTAGTCGTATTCTGGTTCTTGAGTAAATTCGAGACTTTTACAATAAGATATATAAGTTTTAAATTCAACAGGTAAAGCTTTACATAAATCATCGAGTGAAGTTGACATTTTTGTTTTATGTATTAATCTAAACTTTTCTCTTTTACTATCTGCTTGCAATCCTTGCCATGGCAACTGACCTTTAACAAAGTAAACGAAAACATACCCTAGAGCTTCAAGATCATCTCTTCTACTTTGTTCAAACCCTTCGTGCGCATTTATACTGCAATATCGAGCAGTGCCAGTTAAATTTCTTTTATCTCTAAATGGATTGTGAGCTTTTGTTTTTGGATCCATGTACTGCTTTGAAAGTCCAAAATCAATTATGTAGACTGTATTAAATGCTTTCCCGTTGCCCATCAAAAAGTTGTCGGGCTTTATGTCTCTATGAATTAAATATCTGGAATGCAAAAACTCAATCCGTTTAAGCATCTGATCTGCTAACATTATTGCAGTTTTAATACTGAATTTTCCTTTACAATAAACAATTAAATCTTCTAAACTTGGTCCGAGTTGTTCCATTACAAGACAGGTATATCTATTTATCTCATCCTTCCCAAACCAAAACACTTTCACAATGCCTTCGCCAGATTTTAAAATTTTTAAAATTTTATATTCAAGTTGCAGTTGTCCACTAGCACGACTTTTATTGACTTCTAATTTCACAGCAGCATTTTGTCCAGTTATGACATTTACACAAGTATAAATTTCACCAAAAGATCCAGCGCCGATTTTCTTAATTAATTTCCATTCTTTATTAATAAGGTTTTCTGTCTCAGATGCCATGATAAATTTAATAGGAAATTCCGACAGAATCACATTGAAAGTATTTCATAGCATTTATTTTAAAAGACGATTTCCTTATTGATTTAAAAATATAATTAATATTCACTTTATTCGAATATATTGTTTTTTGCTTTTACATAATGTTTTATTGCTATCACCAATTATTGTACTTTTGGGGTTTGACAAGAACAGACACAAGATAAAAGTAAAATCAAAAAAATTAGGTGTAAATCAGTAAAACCTTAAATTCAAAATTATAATTAACGTGCAAAAAAATTAAAATTATAAATAAATATGTTGAGGGGGTACTAATAATGTTGAGTTACTATTTTATTTGGTTCGGTAGGAACTGTTTGCTCTGACTCTACGTGGTCTTTAAATAACACTGAAATAACTCAACACGTGAACATTTTTATTGATACCAACACAACGATTCACAATTTTGCTGGGCACCGATGGGTCCTTAAAATAGTTTTTAACTGCCTAAGGGTTATCGTCCCCACCTAGCGCCTGCATAAGAATTTGAACCGCTAGTCACCCGTCATAAATGACGTTGGTACTGTGAACTAGTGGGTGGAAGGTTAGCAAAAGGTGAGCTCCTTCTCAAGAACTGCTAATGCCCTAACCCCCCTCGGGTCCATGAGCTGTCATAGAAGACTTCATGCTCTTACTTAATTGTCCCCTTCTTATTTTATCTAATTTCTAATTTATCTAATCATTAGATCACTCTGTTTCCCCATATTCAACCATTCTGGTCATATTTACCCGTCAATAACAAACAAATTTAATAACAAGTTATCAATTTATATTATACTCGATAAATAATTAACATATATGGATTACATAGGTAACAAATAATTAACATCTACAAATTTAATTCAGTTAAATTCAGTTAAACACAAAATTTCGCCATCAAAACCCATTGGCGTCCAAGATGTGTCCCAACAGGCGTGCACGATTTACTCTGGCCTGTCGTTCCCTTTCCCTTTTGTTGGGCCGGTTCCTTCTGCGGTTCCTCTTCGGTAACCCTTCCGGTGTAGGTGATGGACCTGTTATCATTTGTCTAATGCCAGTGTCTTTACCTGTGGCATTTCTTAGCACTATCGCCTGCTGTTCTTCGGATAGGTGAACCCCACTCTGCAGGAGGCCTGTCCGGATGTTGTCTTTCAACTTCCACTCTTCAACCTGTTTCTCTAGCTCCCGGGCCTTCTGTTCGGCCGACCGCAGGGCTTCGTCCTTCTGAGCTACTTGATTCCTCAGTGTGTCGATCTCTTCTTTCAGCTTGATTGCCTTCTCGGGGTGGAGCCATGTCTGCTCCATGTATCGACACTTCCTCACCATGGCCTCTGCCCTCTGCGTTTGTGTCACTGCGGTTTGGTGGTAACTGGCTATATCCCTTCGGAATTGTTCCAGAGTTTTCTTGTGAGAGTCCACTAAACAAAATTCATTCTTAACTTCATGTCTATTATTCTCTATGTACAATAAGTATTAATATATTCTGATCATTTATAAATGCAAAGAACTAATTTTGGCATCTGGATGGGGAAAAGATGGGTATGCTCTTTTCTACTTATATATTATAACGGATTCTGCTGTTTTCTCCTGATCAATTAGTTATAACAGGTATCAGCAACGATGTCGTTGACAATACCTGTGATAACCAAGGGTAGTTATGTAATTCATTATATTGTCATCATTACGATGATATTATGAAATTTATATTTTCTATTTAACATTAATTTACCAAATTAAAATTTTATTGAATTCAAATTTAGAAATTCTAAATTTAATTACTCTAAAATAATTGACAAAAATTTTATTGTAAAATAATAATTAAAATTAATGCTAATAATATAAAATAGTTTATTTTAATCTCCGTTTGTTTTTCCACATTTAAGTATTTTATTATTAGCTTTTCACCCGTTGCCATAGCAACGAGTCAACAATCGGAAAATTTCCAAGGTCAGAATTTTTACATGATTTTTAATTTTTATTTTAACTCATTTTAGGTTCCCTATCGAGATCCACACCTCCGCGGTGATCCAAATTAACTCCCCGACATTCTCTCAGGTATGATCTTCACTTCAAGCTAATTTTATTGATCATTGAGGTTGTAGAACGTCTAGAAATGAGCCGCGACAGAAAACCTGAAAATTGGAGTTTATCCACGGAAGAATTTTCCCGTTATTTTATTTGGCAAATTTTCTGCTTGATTTTTGGGAATAAAAGTTATTCTTTATTTCGCTTCAATTTTCTAGTTATATTTGGTAATGTAGTAATGATAATTCGCAGTAAGAGTTATAATAGTACAGAGAATATTAGTGATAATAGTAATAATAATAATAATATTAATAATAATAATGCTAATAATAATAATAATAATAATAATAATAATATTAATAATAATAATAATAATAATGATTGTGATACCATATTAGGGACAATGGTCGTGGTATTAACCCATGGTGGGAGTATTAGCGGGGTATTGGGAATAATAGGGCTATATAGTTTAATAATATTAATAATAATAATAATAATAATAATAATAATAATAATGATAATAAATTTTTAACCATAATAATAATAACTATAATGTGGAAATAATAATATCAACGGCATTAATAATAACAATAATAATAATAATAATAATAATAATAATTTAATAGTAATAATAGCATTGGATTCCTTTAGAGATAATGGTCGGGTTCTAATGAATTTGTGTACTGGAATTAATGGGACTATATAGTTATAGCAATACTATACTAATAATATTAATAATAATAATAATATTTTAATAATAATAATAATATTTTAATAAATAATAATAATAATATTTTAATAATAATTAATAATAAAAATATTTTAATAATAGTAATACTGATATTAACAATCATGTTAGTGTGAAAAACAAGGATAATAGTAATAAAATTTATGTTAATAACATCAGAATTATGAATAAAGTAATATTAATGGTACTATATGGAATTTTCGGTAATAATAGTATGGTGCTTATAAGGCTTATAATAATGTTAATAATATTAATACTCGTTTAGGGCCAATATTAATAATGTTAAAAATAATGAAAAACTTGGAATAATATTCAAAATAATGAACGAAAATTCACAATATGAATAACGATAATAATCATAATATCAGAAAGAAAATAATAATTTTAACAGTAATAACATTTAATAAAATGATAAAATTAATAATGAAATATTTAGTAATAATAATAAATTTTAACAGCGTGATAGTCACGTTAGCAATTATTTTATGGGCTGTGGCGTCGTAAATTCGAATTTTAAACTGAACGTAAAGTCTTCGGTTAACATTCCAACGTCGATTTGGCATGTAGATTGGATACGAAAATGCGAGTTATGGCCGATTTGACTTCCTAATGTGGTTAGTCGCGGATTTTAGTGAGCTGTGTCATACATTTATGCTAAGATAACATTGTTATTTACCAAAAAAACAAAATGTATTCTTTCTGACTCTTCTATAAACTAGTCGGTATATCCTTCTTTTTTTTTTTTATGTTATCACTTTATATTTAGCCTTTCCCAGGACCTCGACTCAACTCTTTTGAGGGTCGGGCGATAGGATTTAGGAAGGGGAGAATACTGGGCAGGCCTGGTTACTACCGGCACCGCGGCTTCCCCCACTAACGACCGGTTCGATCCGGGGTATCGAAAAAATAATTTCATTTTACTATCTTGTTGCATGTAAATCTATTATGTAAGTCATAGATCGGTTATTGTCGTCAAAAGTTAGATTATTTTGTCTCAAGAACAAATCCTTTGATGATGGAGGTTCAACAACACGGTCGAATTCCTCGATCACGAAAGGACGTTTCTTGTGAGCCTTTTCTGTAGCATAATTAATACAAAAAAAATTAACAAAAATTCTCATGAATAGAATCATATTAAATATAACATAAAAATAAACTAAAATTACTTTTTCCAAATGACAATGAAATAATGATAAAGTATTATGAGCAATAATAAAATTAAGAGAGTTTTTTGAGAGTGTTTTTAGAGAGTGTTTTTTGTTCAGCCAGCTTCGCCTTATATATCATGATTGTTCGTGTGTGTGTTTTGATGCAGTAAAACAAGGAATTCTCGAATATTCCAAAATTTATAAAATTTTTATTCTTTTTGATTTAAATTTAAATTTTTACATTTTTATATCTCAGAATTTTTATTAAATTTTTATTTATTTTATTTTTCTTTAAATTTCCGTTTTTAAGTAATTTTAAATTTTCTGCTCAAAACCACACAGGCGTTATCGTTCTGGCTAAACAAAAGTAAAAGAAAAGGGTTTTTATCAGTTTTTGCCCAACATAAAACACTCCGGGGCCAGTTAAAATTGCGACCCGCAATTACATAATCAAGATATTGAAGGATAATAAGAAAACTTTACACTATGCACGATTACAGTCGTGACTTATACATATACATAAAATTGATTCATAATAGCATGCAAAATTTAAAAGTATCAATAGGATAGTCTCATAATCAAAATCATAGGATCACAAATATCATTGAATAGTCTGATTTGATGATCATTGTCGTCTTTCTGCTCGTAGTGGGATTGATTTGGATTGGATTGGGTTTCGGAGGTTGAATCATCTAGGTCGGTTTATCAGATTGAATTGTACTGACGAGGAAGATTAGGCTTTAGATTTATGGGATTGTGTTCTGACGAACGAGAGATTTTATAGATTCGATTATTGGGTTGGATTGCAGGGTTTTAGGTATTATTGAATTTGAGTTTTTTAACGAACGAAAGATTGAAGAGATTCGATTATTGGATTTGATTGTAGGGTTGTAGGTATTATGATTTTGAGTTTTACTGTCAAGCTGGGACATTATATTGGGACAATCAACTGGTTTTATTGTTGAGGATTCGGTTTTGGGTTTACCTCCGCTTCGGACCATTCGGCATCGACTTCTGGTTCAACTTTTACCTCATGGCCCATTATTGATCGAAGGATTCTTGTTAACTCTTCTTTTCTTCGATAGGTGACAGTTAATAGGGTTTGTAAGCTTTCGATCTCTGCTGATTGTTGGGGGTTTTCTTTGGTTTTGTTCTTTCTTTGGAGTTCTAGTATTTTTTCTCTCTTCAACCGGATGTTTCTCTGATGGTTGATTCTCCATTGGGTTTGTTGGGTTAGTTTTCGGTCTTGTCGTTTGATAATTTTCGTTAACTTTCGAATTTCTCTCCTCAGGGATCGTTTTTTCTCGTGGTTTCTTTCGTTTTTATTTTCCAGCTTTGTGAGATACTCTTGATTGACTTTGGTCAGTTCTTTCAGTCGATAGGATTCATTTTTCCAGTAATCCTCCAGTATTTCATTTACTGTTCGTAGGATTGACTGTCTTTTGATTTCATCATTTTTGAATTGCTCACCTCTGAGGCTCGTTTTCGTTTCTGTGAGTTCTTTTCTTAGTATTCTCAATTGCTTCTGACTTTTATTATTCTGATATTGCAATCGATTTATTTCAGCCTCTTGTTGTTTGAGTTGGTGACATAATCTTTCTTGCTCTTGCTTCCATTTTCTTCTGTAGAAGTCTAGAAGGTCTTCATTTAGAGGTTGAGGATCTCCTTGGGGTTTCGATAGGATTGCTGGTGGGTTTATACTTTTCGTTTTGTTGTTGTATCTTCCTCGTGGGTTCCAGTAATTCATCTATAATATTTTTTTTGGGTTAAGTATTCGGTTTCAATCGATATAAGTATTCATAAAAATTTTATTTTAATTCAAAGTTTTATCAGTTTCGCAAAACGGTTTTATAGTTCCAGAATATGACGAAATTTCTATTTATTACGGTAACACGATAACATAGTGGAAAACTCTGTCAATGTAACACACTGTTTGATAATAAGACGTACTCGTTGCAGGAAGAAAGTATTCGATATTCATCTTCTGTAAGTTTTTTCCCAAATAAGTAGCAATTCATATGTGGATTCCCAAACTTCTAAGGTCATCAAAAAATTTTTAAATCTTTATACATATTCTCTTTGTTTTTTGTTTGTTTTGGTTTGGTTTTTTTTTTTTTTTTTTTTTTTTTTTAATATACGTTTTATACACTTTTTACACTTTGAACTTTCAATTAATTACACCCAGGTTTCGTCTTGGCTGGCGAAACCTCCACTGTTTTCCGTTGGCGGTACTGGAATTACTGGCAGCAGTATCATTGGCGGTTTACTTCTCAATTGCATTATTTCCGTCCATAGCTCTGCCGATATTTCCACTTCCTCAGCCAACAAACATGCCAAGTAATTTGAATTTTCCAATAGATTTTCTATCTTATTTTCACATTCTGTCAACAGTTCTTTTCTTACTACTATCTCTTCATGTGCCTTTTGAAATTTGGCTTTCCAGCAACGGGCTTGTTGGCAAATACATTGAACCTTATGTTCCAATTTTAACCGGTTTCTCTTTGCCATTTCTTTGTCTGCTAACCAACGTCGCCTCACATCCATATGCTCCTCTTCGTAAAATCGTTCAGCTTCTATCTCTTGTTTTTCGACTTGAAATCTCAATTTGTGCTTTTGGACGAATTCTTGCTCGTACTTACGCTTCTAGTTTCTCGCCTGTGCCTTTATGTGTTCTAGCACTTTCTTTTGTTGTTCTTCCACGGGTTCCGGCACTTTAGTCTTTAGCCTTTGACCTCTTGCTTTACTAAGTTCCAACTTGCATTTTTCCCATTTTTCGGTAATGGCTTTACAGCGATCTCTTTCGCTATCCCATTCCTGCTTGTAAAACTTTTCATCATGTGCTTCTTGCTGTTTGAGCTTTGTTTTCCACTGCCTTGCTTGTCTCTCTAGCTGCATTGATCTGCGTTGTTCTTGTAGGCTCACATCACGAATTCTATTGTAACTTGTCGTCAGCCTTTCTTTTTCTTGCTTCCACTCGTCGAGCAATTGTTGTTGATTTTCTCGGATCCAGTGGTTCTGTGTTTCTAATTGTTCCACTCGGTCCTGCTTCTTTTGTAGTAATACGGCTAACTGGCGACGTCTTGCTTCTAGCCCGCAGATATAATCCTTCAGGTCATAAATTTCTTGCTCCAACTTTTCTTCCCTTGATTTGGCTGCTGCGATTTCTTGTTCAAAGGTCTCTTGATCTATTTGTCTGTGCTTTTTTAGAGTTGCTTCTTTAACTTCAAGCTCTAGGCTTTTTACTTCAAGTTCTGTTTCTCTGGCTTCTAGTCCTAGGCTTTTCATTTCTATTTCTAGAGTTTTTCTATTCATCTCCTCTTCCTTGGCTTTGAACAATATTTCGTAGATCTTTATTGCCATCTTTTCTGCTCCTAGTTGGCGATATTGCTTTTCAATCTCGGCTTGTCGTTCATCTGAGTTTGTTTGGCTGGCTTTGTTATTGGTTTCATTTCGATTATTCATTTTCTAAATTAGTTAATTTAACATTGATTATCGCACACGATTCTACTCTATGATATAATAATTCTACTTCTATACATCGATATGTTTATAGTTTTTTATTGGGTTTATTTTCTGGCGATATAATAATTATAGTTTTTACAATAGATACCATTCGCATACAATTTACAGTTTATATACAAGGTTTTTATGATCCTCTAAGGGCTGCTTTCTATAGATTCATACTCTTCCTCAAGTACAGTAGGATTTTCCATTCGATCGTACCACGCTAGAATTTCATTTGTTTGTTCTCTTCTCAGTCTCCTTATTTCTAACGCTTGCCATTGACTTTGTCTGGTGACTAGATCTCGTTGCGTCTCTAATTCCGCAATTCTTTGTTGCTGTTGTTCAATTATGGTTACATATATCATACTTCGATTTGTGATCTCGGTTAACATTGTTAGGGATTGTGTCCATTGTTCCCTGGACAGGTTTGCTACACGCGCTAAAAAATCGCACTGATCTCTCCATAAGGGTTCTGCTGATGTTTCATTTGGACTGCTGATTGAATTTGGTTGTAATTGGGGTGGAAATTCTGGTTGCGGTTGCGCTGTTCTCATAATGGTTTCGACGAATGGTCGTACTTCGGTTTGACGTCGGTGGTTTCCTCTAGATAGATCCATTTCTGAAGATTTTCAATTAAAATAATATTGATTTCAACTTTTTTGACTTTATACATCAAGGTTCATTTTTTCGTCTTCACAATATACAATATATACTTTTATCTCATTATTTTACATACAATACTACTTTTATATAATATACACTATTTACACGGTCTCATCTTCTCATTACACAAACTTTTCTTGGGGTCTTATACGCAATTGTCGTATGCCCCCATATTTCTCATTAGTAAGTTTATATACATCAATTTCACTAGGCCATCCTTGTAAGGCTTCTATTATGGGTAACTCTTTCATCCACAATCCACTTGAATATTGGCTTTGGCTGGCTACTTCGTCATATTCATTGTTTCTTCCAGTCTCTGAACGTTCTAACGTGATATCATATTCAAATTTTTCTACCACTGGCCATTTTCTTCGTTTTCTTGGTTTTGGTTTGCATTTTTTAATGACTTTCCACTGCTGAATTAATATTAGTGTCATTATGATGCTTACTACCGTTAAAGTTATCCATATCATTTTTATTGCGATTTTTGCTTCGTCTGTTTTCGCTGGTTTCGTTGATTCTGTTATAGTTGTGGTTTCGGTTCTGATCTGAGCTTTTCTGAATGCTTTGCGGAGTTGGTGGGCTTCCTCCATTGAAATATGTCCGTCATTTCCGTTAATGTTCATCTTTGCTCGATTTGTTGCCGTTTCAATTGTTGTTGTTCTCGTTTTATTTCGGGTTAGGTGTTCCGGTAATTTTATCGATTGTTTATACCTAGTCACTATTTGACATATTGGTCTGTTTCGCTTTTCTTTATGCACGCATACTCGATAGATTCCACCTTTCTCTTTTGTTAACAATTGGTGTTGTAGATACATTTCGTCCCGTATTTTCCGGCATTCGGTTTTAGCTTTCCGGCTCTTCTCCTCTCTTTCATCTCTAATGCATACTTTAGTGATTTGTCCTCCGAATAGACTTCGAATCATAATTACATCATATTTTTCCTGATCTGGCACTACCATTATTAGCACCTCTTTTCTGGAATCTCTTATTCTAGACAAGTTGAGATCTTGTCCTGTTTGTGCTTCCGCTTTCTGGATATAGCTTTCTGAGCCTTTGATAGTAGTTTCTCTGGATTTTCTAGTCGAGTTGGTTTGATTTCTGGGATTTCCTTTTCTTTTAAGCGTTTTCACTGCTACACATACAACATTTCCTTTATTTCCTGCACATATCACGTGCATTGAATTTTCTACTAGATTACCCCATAAATGTGGTTGTTTCTTCTTTAATCGCATTGACACGCATGTAGTTTCAATATTTCTCATGCATATTTGATCTACTCCTCTATCACCGTTACTGTTCATAAGTACATGATTGATTCCTGGTATAACTTGAAATCGTACTCCTTTTTTTACTGCCATAATATCTCTACAAATGTTATCTTTTATTTCGCATGATGCTTGTTCTCTTTCCTGAATGGTAAATTGATCATCATCGTCCATGGTGGTGAAGTTGCAACTAATTCCAGAGTTTTCTGTTAGACGGATACATATTCCTTCTTTATTGTTCATCATTTTCAGAATAAACGCTTCAATTTCTCTTTTGACGCTTCCTTTGATACTCCAGTCTGATTTTACAACAGTTTTGATTATTTTTGGTATATTTGTTCTGCTCAATGTTTTGGTTGGCTCACATATCATGCCGTTTACGTTTTCTACACAAATTAGATAATTCATATTTTCAGCTAAATCATCCCATTGATATTGTTGGTTTTTGTTTAGTCTCACTTTTCTACATTCCTTTTCATTATCAATACAAATTTGGTGGATTTGTTCGTTTCCTATATTCGTTATTTTTATTGCATCCACACTTGTTTCCACTTGAATTTTTAATTTGTGTTTCTGTTGCGTTGCAGGAGTTGTGTTGATCACGTTTTCTCCATTCTTTCTTATTTCACATTTGTAGCTCTTTATGCCCATTATACAGATTTTGTATGTTGAATTTCTGGTTGTATCCTTGAATACGTAAGTTTGATTCTGTTTCAAATTCCATGTTTCACAATGGTAGGTTATCCGTTCTGAGGTAATACAGATCATATTAATTTGTCGTTTTCCCGTATTCGTAATTATTATTTGAGTTTCTTTAACTTCAATGGCCATTTCCAATTTCTCATTAGGGAATTCTTTTGTTTCCGTTAAATTAATTGACGTAATTAATATTAATAATCTTTGTAGTAGGGTCTGTCGATTTTGATTCTTTTGTAGTTTTACCGTTTGTTTTTCATCTTTTATAATTTCGGTTGGTTTCTGCTTCTCGGTTTCATTAGAATCTGATTGTGGTTCTTTCTCGCTGGATAATTCTGGATCTTGTTTCTCGTTATCTTTGGTGTCTCCTTGATCATCTTTGTCATCTTTATCATTTTCATCGTTATTTCCATCATCCGGGGTGTTCTTGGAAATGTCGTCCTCGACATTTATTAATCTGATAATTTCGTCATATTTTTCGATAATATCTTTTTTGTCTTCCTCAATCTCTTCTAGTTCGACTTTCCATCCGAATGAATTTTCTTGTTTTCTTTGCCAATTTCGAACTTGAGTTTCTAATTCTTCTTTTCCCGATCCAATTCTTTCTGATTCGTTTTCATTGTCGGTGAATTTTATCTCTTTTCTTTTTAGAAGTGCTTTTATGGTTTTTGGTAAATTACGATTAGTTTTGATTGCTTTTTGTAAAAATATATTCTCATGCTCCTCGAATTCATTTACATTTAATATTTTGGTTTTACAACGTCCTGTTGTCCATTTTACTAATGAGGCTGCTGCTTGATCATGTCCTCTAATTATTGCATCCTCCATTACGTATCTATTTGGCCACAATACATTTAAATCCTCTTTCGTTGCATTGACCATTATAAATTCCATCGCCATCGCTTTCCTTGACTTCGCGGCATAAGTAAGGACTGTCCATCCTTTGTTATCTTTTTCGTTCAATACCGAACCTGTTCTCATTAATTCTCTTTAGTACTTCTGTAGTTGCATCGGCTGCTGCTGCAATCATTAACGGTGTTTGGCCTCTTGAATTTTTCAGATTCGTGTGTTGTCTGCATTTTTCCATTGATTTAATTATTTCTAGTGATCGCACTTCATTTTCGGCTAATAAACTGTGATGTAATGGTACGTTGCCATCTGAATCTGTGCAAGTAGATAATACCGGCATTCTCTCCATAATTGTAGTCATTTCTGCTTGATCTAACTTTTCTTTGGCATAATCTCTCATCGTTGATGTAATTCCGCCCAATATTTCGAGAAAGCTTCTGTCTTTTGTCCATTCTGGCATTATTTCTTTGGTTATTTCTACGATTAGATTCATTTTTGCGACATGTTCCATTTTTACATCGTCGGCTTTAGTTTTTGGGGTAAGATCCCATTCCTCGTTTATTACTTGTCTCAGCATACATATTTGTCTTGTTTGCAATCTCGTCATAATTTTCCTTGTTTCTGGTTTAACTGTTGCTGTTTTCGCTACAGCTTTGCATCGATTTACATTTACATAGATTGGTCTTACCAGCGGATTATTAACTAATTTCACTCTTACATTATTTTCATTAGTATAGATGATTTCATAGGGGCCTTTCCCTGTTCCGCGCAACCTTTTTGCTGTTCCTGGTATGATTTCTGGTGTTTCGATTATGACCCAATCTCCGATTTTAAATTGATGTTCTTGCACGTTTCTCTGTTTGTCGTGTAACTCTTTATAACTTTCTTGGTTAAAACGAATATTCATTCCGGCAGTTTTCCATATTTCCTGCATTCTTTCTTTAAATTTAGTAACATAATCATCAATTTCCATGTATTGTGAAACTGGTGGTTGGTATTCTAGATCCATTGGCATATTGTACTCTCTTCCATACATAAGTTTGAACGGACTCATCTTTGTTGCTGAATGAATTGACATTCGGTAGGCCATTAAACATAAATTTATATAGTCATCCCAATCTCTCTGGTGTTTGCTCACATAATTTGAGATCATTTCGATTAATATCCCATTGAATCTTTCGGTTTGTCCATTTGTTTGTGGATGATATGGTGAGGTTCTCAGTTTAGCGATTCGGAAATAATTTGTCACTTCGCTTAGTATCTCACTCATAAAATTTGTACCTTGATCGGTTAAAATTTGCTTTGGTGTACCATATCGACAACATATTTCCTCTACTAAGATTTTGGCAATCGTTTTTGCTTTCTGATCCGGCATTGCAAAGGCTTCTGGAAATTTTGTTAAGTAATCAGTTATTACCAATATATACACATTTCCTTTATCCGATTCTGGTAGTGGACCTACTACGTCCATTGCTATCATTGTCATTGGTTCTGGTGGTATTGGCATCGGTTTTAATGGTGCTTTCATCTTATTTCCTGTGCTCTTTCGAGTGGCACATATTAAACAATTTTTTATCCAGTCTTTCACGTCGTCTGTCATATTTGGCCAATAGTATTTTTGTTTCAGTCTGGCTTCCGTCTTCTTGGCTGACATATGTCCGCCCAATTTTCCATCATGATATTGTATCAAAACTCTTTTCGTCTACTTTCTGGTAAGCACATCAATCTTTTGTCTCCGTCCATTACATCAACCATTCCTTTTCGATCGTATATCGATGTCGGTTTTTCTCCATATGCTCTTTTAATTGGTTTGATTTTTCGAAGATTTTCATATCGTTTGTATCTAAATATTCGATTATTAACTTTAACTCACTATCTTCTCTTTGCTCTTGTTTCAGTTGAGTAAAATCAATGTCTTCTGCAATTATCATACATATACGTCTCACGTCATTGTCCATTAATTCCTCGAACACAAATCTCGACATACAATCTGCATTTGCATTAGCTTTTCCGGCTTTGAATTTTATATACGGTGAATACTCTTGAAGTTGCATTGCCCATCTCATTAATCGGCTTGATGCCTCTTTGTGCTGGCCTAGCCATACCAAAGGTTGGTGATCAGTTGTGATTATTATTTCATGTCCCCATAGCAAGTATTTAAAATGTTTAATCGCTAAAATTATTGCCAAGGCCTCTCTTTCCGTAACTGAATAATTCCTTTCGTGCTTTTTGAACGTTCTACTATAATATCCGATTGCTCTTTCTCGGTTTTCCTCGTCCCATTGGCCTAATACTGCTCCGGCTGCATAACCACTTGCATCTGTTGCTAATAGAAATGGTTTATTAAAGTTTGGATGAATCAATATTGGAGATGATATTAGTTTATCTCTCAATGTTTCGAATGCAACTTGCTGCTCGTTTTCCCATACAAAAGATGTGTCCTTTTTCACTAATTCTTGGATTGGTTTTGCGATTCCTGCATAATTTTTAATGAATTTACGATAGTATCCACATAAGCCTAAAAATTCTTGAACTTGTGTTACTGTTTTTGGTATTGGACAATCTTTTATTTTCTCTATATTCCTTGGATCAGGTTGTTTGCCTTTAGCTGATACGATATGGCCTAAAAATGTAACTTTCTCCTTGGCCCAATCACATTTTGAAGGCTTCAGTTTTAACTTCCATTGCCGTAATCTGACGAATACGTTTCTGATATCTTTTAAATGCTGTTTGAATGTGTCTGAATATATTAGTAGATCATCAATGTATACCATACATTGTTCTATTCCATGCGTTACGAAATTCATGCATCTCTGGAATGATGCGGGTGCATTTGTTAGTCCAAATGGCATCTTTTTAAACTGGTATAGGTCTTTTCCAATCGTAAACGCTGTTTTTTCTCGATCTTCCTCTTTTACTTTGATTTGCCAGTATCCACTTTTCAAATCCAGTGATGTAAAGTATGCTGCTCCATGCAACATTTGTAACATTTCGTTAATATCTGGTAATGGATAAGTATCTCTTTTCGTGACTGCGTTTAATCGTCTATAGTCAATACAAAATCGTTGCGTACCGTCTTTCTTTTTCACCATTACCACAGGGAATTGCCAGGGTGAACAACTCGGTTCTATTACTCCAGCATCTAACATTTTTGCACTTCCTTTTCTGCTACGGATTTTTGAGCTTCTGCCAGTCTATACGGCCTCAGTGTAATTGGTGTGTCGTCTGTCAATGGAATAACGTGTTGAGTTACATCACTTGTACCCAAATCTAAATCGGATGCTGCAAAAATATCTTTAAACTCGATTAATAGTGTTTCCAATTTCTCTTTTTCGTTTTCATTTAGCAATTCACTATCAATTGTCCACATCTCTTTTTCATCGGTCTGATCGCCTTTTAACTCTGGTAATTCAATTTCCATCATTGGCGTTAGTTTTCCTAATCTTTCGTTTTCATAGATTACTTTATCCTCTTCATCAAAATTAGTCACATTAATCGGAATTTCGTTTTCTCCCTTCACTTCCTCATTGACTTTGACATAACAAATCATTTGAGTTCTCCCAGGTATGGTTATTTTCTCCGGACATCTAACTTCGGATCTCATTGTACATATCTGTCCAGTTTTATCTTTTAATTTCATTGTTCCTAAATCGATTACTATCTCCTTTAGTAGGTCAGGCATTATGTCGGTGCCAATTATGCATGGTGCGTTAAGTTTTCTGATTACCGCCAGATAGGTTGATATTTTCACATCTTTATATTCAATCTGTGACCACACTTTTCCAACTACGTCGATTGACTCTTGGCTACAGGTTATTACATCTACTGTTGTTTCCTCGATACACGGCCATAATCTGCTTGGTAGCATATTCATTATTGATATTTGCGTGTGTCAACCATTGCTTTCATTTCGATTCCATTTACTTCTATCATGATTGTTAACGTAGGTCCAGCAGGAGTTACTAAGACTGCAATTGTTCTCGTCTCGACTTCATTATCTTCATCTTGCGTTCTTCGATTCATTACTGGTTCGATGTCTCTCCAATTCGGTTCAAATACTACTGGATATACGTTTGGTATCATTCTTGTACCCATCCGCGGTCTCTCTTTTATGGTTCCTGGTTTTGTGAGCTTTTCATAAGTTACTGATGGAACATTTTTGTTTTCCCATTGACCTCGATTTCCAATTTCCCAAAGTGGTGCGGTACTTTTATTCATAGTTACTCTACCTCCTTGATTATCGTCATCATCATTACTGTCTTCGTCGTTATTGTTTAGTTTGTCATTTATCCATCTCCATCCACCTCGTTTTCTCTCTTTGGCTTTGATTTTTCTCTGTTTCCATTTTCATCAAATAATTTGAAAATTTTTCGTCCGACTTCCCTCCTCATCGGTTCCTTATCATTTTTGATAGAATTCCATTAATTTCTTGATTCTGTGAATATCCTTTTTGAATGCCATGGGAGGACCATAGTTTTTTGTCTAAGAACGGTAAAAATCCCAATTGCATTTTCCAGTTAACCTTTCTCTCACGTTTGTAAATATCAAAGCAAGCCAACATTTGCGTCAGAATTACTCGTACTATTTGAAATTATGAAGTATTACTCCAATATTGCCTGCATCATTTTGAACCAAATATTAAGAAATCGTCCCCACATTGCCTTCATCAAATATTGGATGTCGCATGTTAAAAATGTTCTGAGATAGCAATAAAATTGTATTCCGGAACTTCCACCGTAAATTTGTTCCACCTGCAATTGTAACAAGTTTGATAAGAAATTGCCATGTCTATAAAGCTGGAAAAAGCATATTGTCTCGCTGATTCTAAATCTTTTACATTGTACAATCCATTTCTCGATACGTCGACAGGTTTTGAATTCTAGTTCTGAAGTCAATTCTGTAAACCAAATTTCTTTGGTTGCAATGTCGGTGATTTACTAGGAATATTATCCATCGTCCGTCTTCCTCTTCGAATAACGGTCCAATATACATTACACAATTGAATAAATTTGGATAAAAATTTCTATCTGATCAAGGTGTTCTGGTGACAGCTTGTACACAAATCTAATTCCTCCCTTTTGGTGCACTATTTCTAATTCGTTTGCACATTTATCTCTTGGTATCGATGATTTTCCTGTAGTCCTCGCCGTTTGTTTTCTCACATTGATACGGTAATAATCGCTTCCTGCCACTATTCTTCCAAAGTGATTTTCCTGCAGAGGTAATAACGGAATTGCAATTATCTGATTGTAATTGCATAGCTAATTTTGTCTCAATATTTCTCTGTTTAAAGCGCAGTCATTCTGTAATAAATCATGATAAACCTTTTCTATTGATGTTAATCCTCGATGGAACAAGAAATCCATTTTATTGTTGGCATATAAATATAACTTTATCTCTTTATCTCCTAGCTTCTCTCTTGCGTTCGGTATGGTTTTCTGTGATAGGAAGATGCCTTTGTAGTTTGTACTAATTACCATCTCGTCGCATTTGCTGACTGTGTTTTCTTTTATGAATCTCATTCCCACATCGCTATCTTTGGATACCACCACCACTGGGGTGTCCTCTGATTTCAGCTTTGAAGTTATTATTCGTCTTGAAATTTTCGAGTCGCAATCAATTCTCTCAAGCTTCATCCTTGCTCTCTTCCAGTTCTCGATACACTTTTCCTTGGATTTCCTCGAAAATTGCTGTTTTTAATAATGTTAGTCGGCATTCCTTTATGGCTGCGTTATATGTCAACGTTGACATTCCAGTATAACATGATCTATCCGATGCAAGACAACTTGGATATTTTTTCATGGCTTGAGTATCCGGATCGAAATATCCTTGATATTGTTCCAGTTTCGTTTGATAGCTTTCAATCACTACCACTCCTTTAACCAATTCGCCAAGTAACGTATATTCTCCTCCTTGACATGATCCATCTGATCCTTTTATCCGTCCAGCTGTATATACTCTCGTAGTTTTTATCTTTCCGGCTTCTGCGGCTATTTCGATTTTGTTATTAAGTACGATTTTACCATTTTGAAATCCATCCTCACACTGCTCTCGCGTTAATGTTACCACTGACGATTCGGTTCCTGGTTCGATGATTGATGTATATGAATACTGTCCACAATAATATGCAAATATCTTTCTGGTGACTGTACATTCCTTATATTTGCTTTGATAAAATCGCTTCTTGATAGACGTTATATGATACATCTGTTGCAATCGTCCTCAATTTCCTTGGATTTGCCGCTTTACACTCTTCCGTGTCTTTTAATGAATATCTCTGACCCATCTTTATATCGTCACAATCGTAAACTAAAAATGATTCGGCTCCTCTGATACACATCATCCAAATTAATACTGTTGTCAAAATTGCGTTTACTCCCCTTCTGCTTGCTCTCGGATCATTTATATTGATCGTTCCTTCAAATTCAGTTAACAATTCTCGTAGTTTAGCTTGCATCGTTTCCGTCTGATCACTTTTACTTGCGAATTGCATGAATATTCCAATCCACCTGAGTTAATAACAACGGCACTATAAATTTCTTAATTATATCGGTGATCGTAAATACGTGTCCCATCTTTGCGTATATTTCGGCATTCGTTTTTTATACAGTCCGATCATGTTATAAATTAGATAGGCAATACCTAACATATATCGACTAGGATCATCTGAATCGTTACTAATTGTTTCCACAATGTTATGCATTTCTGGACATTCTTAAAGTCATCTCCACTTTATTATCTTATGATTTTGTTAATATTGCCTCAAGATGTCCATAAAGTTTTCGCTTCTGGCTGGATGGTTGTGTCTCCTCAACACTCCTTTATTTTCTGGATAGCCAAAGCTAGTACATTTTCAGATACCATTCGTTTTCCACTGTGTCTTGTTCTCTCGTTGGCATTCCTGCGCTACTGTTTTGCCACTTGGTTGAGTTTCTCCAATTTCATTTTTGTACTTCTCGTTTTGTAATGTGTTCTTTTGATTTGCTTAGGTTCCGTTCGATTTATTTTGTCTGCTCTCGATTTATTATCACATCATTGTTCGGCTCTTTCGATCTGGTTTGTCTGTTAGTAGTTCTCTCAGATGTCGTAGCTCTCATCAGCTATCCCAATTACTCCATTCGGTCCGTAGTGGGGCATATCTTGCTAATCGCTTGTCGCTGCATTTGCCATTCTGTTTTCTGCTTTTGAAGTCTCAACTGTTCTATCTGTGCCCAGTAAATCCTCTCGTTCATACTGTGCCTCTGAATCAGTTCAGTAATTGGTTGCGAATAAATCGCCCGATTTTGGTTTCGTTGTTTTTCCTGCTGCGTTCATGATTTCTTCCAGATCGGTTATTACATCATCGTCTCCTGATTTGATATCACTTCTCTTCTACCTCTGGAGTTTACTAGACTGTCTCTATTTTCCCTGGTGATTGTAATGATGATTTTCCATTTTTCGCCTTTTTGATAGTTTCTGACCTGCAATTTTATTAACAGTTAAAATATTACTTATCGCTTGAGTGGAGTGACTCCGATTCCAACTCGTCATTCTAGGATCTCCCTTCAATATTGCAACGAAAAGGGTAATCGTATGGCATCTTTGGCTTATCTCTTGATCTTGTTGTGACAAATGCTCCTCTCTCTCCCGGTTTCTTATGTCTGGGTATTGAATTTTAATACGATATTTTTCGGGTCATTTCCCTGCCACATTCATATGCTTCCATTTTCGAAAATAATCATCCGAATTGTTCTGGATACCAAGAGTACATTCGTCGATACTCCTCGATTTTTTAACTAGTGTTTCCAAATTCCAATTCGTTCATGAAACTATTATTCCTTTGCTAATTCACGCTCGTCTGTGTTGATTTTTAGCCCCGATCTCAGAATATTTTAATTCTCTACATTTTGCGTCTCGCTAAGTGCGGTTATTCATTTTTCGATAAGATCCATCCCATTCCGTATAAAATTGATCCTGAATTCGTTTCTTTAACACGACCTGCAAATTCTTGGTAAATCTAAATTTTCGTTTTCTGTTATTATCGGTTTCTCCTTCCACTCGAGTGTGAAGCTATATACGTTATTTTTAATAAAAAATTGATTGTTCGAGCTGTTACCCGATTCCTGGTCGATATAAAAAATTTGGTGATCCCTGATTCGATATTTTTCTGTACTTTTCGGTTTCTGATAACATGTGCTTCGTCCGGTTTTATGTGTACGGTACAATCTTCGGGTTTCTCAGGGCGTTAAAGCGAAATAAGTTTACTTTTGACTAAATGGCCACGATAATTATTGTCATTTATTCCTATTGCAAATAATAAAAATACTCCTACATGAAGTGTTTTTTCCCACTCGCTCCATTTGGATACACTTCCATTTTTAATAACGAAACCTCCGTCTCGTAATAGAATTTTGACTGATATACTTCACTTCACCTTCTTTGGCTGCTTTTACTTTCTCATGCCCAATCTTGTAATTTCCATTTGAATGGTGCTAGCCACTTCTCTTCTTGTTAATGGTTTCATCTCTTCGGTAGCCATTCTAAGTTCATCCATGTAAAAACAGTTTTTCTTACACAAAGTTCATCTGGATCTCTTTCAACAAATTTTCCGATAATCTCGCTCGGAAATATATCGGTCCTTTGGTAATACATTTTCTTGTTTTAAATCCCACGAGCTATTCCTCATCCCATGTTTTTATCCACGGCGTTGGTTTTACAACTCGATCGTTTAGGAATATATTTTCCGGTATAACTCTTCGTCTTCTCTCCATAACGTTGTAAGAATTTCTAATATCGATTCCATTTACTTTCAATTTAGTTGGAATTCTATTATTTTTTCGTTCCTTCTGTCTTTCGTCTTTGATTCCACATATTGGCTCGTCCATCGATATGACCTTTATTGTTTGTCCAATCATCCCATATTCCTAGGCTCGTAAGTTTGATCGCTTTTCCTCTAAAAAATTTCTCATTATACATATATCACATCCTCCATCATTCCGTCCATCGCGACTATTTTCTCTCACTTTAAATCAAGAATTTGTTGATACGATCTAATTTTTGTTAAAATCATCCCACTTTACAATCTGGGTCTATGTTCGATTAATTGTTTAACACCATTAGGTAACTTTACCCTCAATTCGTATAGGGTTCTGTTCTCTCGAAACGCTCTCTGATATTTGGCCATAGGCTCGATTAGTTCACCCCTGCTCGTTCATGTCGTTAGCGTCATAATCTCGGGTGTCTCTTACACTTTTCCACAACTGTTTCATCGAGTACGGCCCTTCTGGTATTTATTCGAATCGATAAATTTTCTCGTTTGGTTGACTGCCTGTTTACCAATACATCATGGTTTCCTCATAAGGAGTTCTTTCGCATTCGCATTAACTGTGGTTTGATTTCATTTTCGAATATCAATTTTAATATCCTCTAGGGTTCTTCTAATTGTTTCTCTGTCGATTCCTTAAGTGATAAAATATTGACGTTTCTCGGCCATAATCATTTTCATACCAATAGCATACCACTGTCTCTGATTTTCCAGCCATCGATATATAAATTGGTTCCTTTTTTCGGCGTTTCCCATCTTATCTTGAGTACCCATTGGTACAATTCCCATCAGTATTGTTCCGTTAATTGGATTATTTGCGTACGCAATTTTCCGGTGTTCTGATTCTGATTTGATTTTCCCGCTTCATTTTGGGTTCACTTTATATTCTATGATGAAATTTTCCAAATCGCTGCTTAATCACGCCTTTTTAAGTGAACACGCAGAAGCTACTAATTTGTAAAATTCTCGAATGGTTATTGTCACCTCAATAAACACTGTATGTTGCATTTCACTTCGGAAATACATTCATATACTTCGGTTAGTAATTCCCATTCACCTTCACGTTTATTTTTCATTAAATTTGGACACTCCAAACAATCTCCGTCGCTAATTGGTGAAGTTTTATTCAGGCTGAATATTAATCACATGATTGGAATAATTCGCCTCCCAGACTGCTAATTTCACTTATTTCATTCTTCGCGATCCCGTTTGTCCGTCTTTTAAAATTGTCTCAGCATATTAATTTTTGTGATTTGTTGGCTTCTCATTGTTTATCGATACACCATCTTTAGTTGTGGGCCCATCTCTTTTCTAAATTTTGTTTGAGCTTGTTCATGTCTGTCAGTGTTTTCGTCTCTCGTCGGATTTCTCTTCTAATTTCTGTAGTAGGAACTTTGGATTCCGATTTTTCGTAACCGCCATAGGCCTCTTTTGAGGGTTTGCTAGGTTTTCGTCTCGTCGTTTTTGAATTTCCTCAATTCATTTGAAAATTCTTAATTTCTCGTCCTTTATTCTCTTTCTCTTGATAAATTCTTGGATTTCGTTTTATTTCTCTTCAATAGTCCAATTATTCGTTTCACCATTATATATTTTCTGGCAATACGTCCCGTTAAACACTGTTTCGTCCACCGTCGCTGTTCACCACACACTGACTCCGCAGTGTGAATTTCCGTTTCATTTATTGCTCTCATCATATTTAACTTTTGTGGTTTGTTTCGGCGTTCCCATCTTGATTGGGATCTCTTTTGCCCCCTCCATTTGTAGTCTTTGCCTCTCTCTCTGTTGTTCCTGATTGGATGTTTATTATTTGCTACGAGAACATCTCCGTTTCTGCAGCATATTATAGTTGTTGTTTGATTACCGCCTTTCATTGTTCGACTTCATTCGCCAATCGTTCCAACTTCTGCATCAAATTAATTTGTACATTTGGTATTTGCTTGTTTGGTTCAGGTGGATTTGATTGCAATCGATGTGGGCCAGCCTCGACACGTGCCCTACTTGATTACATTGAAAACAATTAACTATTCATAGATTTCCCATTAATAACGAATTTCTGCCGGTATCCTCTGTTATTGCCGTTTCGTTGTATCTGACATTTTTCCGTTACCCGAACTCTCTGCAGATTACTCTGTGTGGCCTCTTTTACGCAATCTTTGACCATGCTTTGCTTTGAAACAGCTCACTACTTTGAGTGAACATATCTGACAATTCTCGCATACTGGTTCGTTGTTTCCTCCATTGTTATCGAATCTGACATTATTAGTGGTAATTCAAATTACACTTACCATATTCATTGGATTCGTATGGTGGGGGCCTGAACATCTGTTTGTGCCGCTTGGAAATAAATTTGATTCATTGTGGGGTTGACATCGTTACTGCGTATGTTGACTTCACTGCTTGGCGGTTGTTGTAAACAGCTCCTGCTGTCTTGCTCGGCAAACTTGTAGTTGTGGTAGTCCCGGAATGTGTTCCACATATATTGGCAATTTCAAGTGCTTTTGTCTAACTGTTTGCGGTGCTTGGCATCCCACGCCTGCTCGATATCCTCATGTATTTAATCCTTTTATGAATTACTGAGACGATTCTTCCTCTGTAACTTTTTTCGTCGCCAAAGGCTCTCTTGCTAATGCTTTAATTCACATTATCTAACCGCATATAGAAAATTCGATCGTTTTGTTTTGTTTTCGTGTAAAATATTCTAAAAGTTTTCGGTGAGCTCTTTCCGCGTTTCCCGGAACGTGTTAATTAGAGTCTTTAATCTCTCCAGTTTCTAATTCCTTGGGTCCGTTTTGGCTTCTTAAATTATACCATCATGAGCACTCCCTGTTAATACAGTGGCAGTCTCTCTCTAATGCTATGTCTGGCCAATGACATATTGTCGTATACATCACTCGAATTCTTTATAAACGTCCTGTAATTCTATCGATACTTCCATCAAATGGTTGCCCTCGAAATTTTCTTAAACTCCCCGATATCCATTCTTCGGGTTTGATGTCATTTCATTGAATAATAGGTGTTGTCCTTACCGTCCTCGTATACTTGGTTAGGCTGTTGACTTTGATTCTCTTAAATACTGATCTCCCTCTTGGTCTGTTGATTCTCTGTCGCCTGTTTCGTTATCTGATGGGATTGTCTAGAATATCCTCAGTAATTTAAGACCTGTTTCTCTTTCTGATTCGTGTTTATTATTGTTTCGACCATTCTGTTCTTTGACGGTCTCTTTGAATAACTCTGATCTTTTTGCGGTTGGTGTCTACTGTTTCATAAACTGGGGTTTTTATTATATCTGCTTTGGATTGAACTTCTGGTTTTTCTGTATATTCTATCAATTTTGGATTCCAGTTTTGGATTTATCTCTTTATTTTTAATCACCTGGGAGTTATATGAAATGTTTTGAAATGCTGTAACTGCTTTGGTACTTGTAAATCGCTTTGTATCTACTTTCGATTGTTGCTTTGTTTGATTGTTGGTTTTTGAATTTATTGACCCTTGATAAATACTCATATAACACTTCTGTACATATATATACTGGTATAGCCAAGGTTTTACGGTTTTACTATAATACCCATACTTTGGTATTAATAATCGCTTTGACTCGTCTTCTTGTTTCCATATCAGGCTTTAACTCCCATTTTTTTCCAGTCGATTTAAATTATCTATTTTTCTCGTAATAATATGCTATATGGTCGCATCCATTTATTCTATTTGGTCCGCAATAAATCCACTCTCTATCAATAATCAAGGAAATAAGATTATTACTACGACTATATCAAAACACTATAATAATATAATCAAACATAATTATAACATACTACATACATCATTATCAACTCTAGTATCCCCAAAAAAAATATTGGTATTGTCGTTTCCCATATCGCTACGTACAAAACGTCTTACTTCTATCTACTCAGATCACCCTTTCGCGCTTAATATTTGATATAGATTTCAATCGTTGAACCCTCTGATCATTATATTTTAATACTACTTTAATCGTAATCATTTTACTTCATCGTTCAGTCTTCATCATCCTTTATCAAAAACACTCATTTTTCCTCAGTTGTTATTCTATTTAAAAAAAACAATTTATTTAATTCTCCTGAACTTCAATCGTCAGTTTTTACTTAAACGTTAAATTCTCTATTACACTCTTTTTAATCGTAATTCTCATTAAATTCTCAATTATAATTCTCACTTAAAACATTTAGTCCCAATATCATTATCTTTACACATAAAAACAATAATTTCAATTATTATCACCATTTCTCTCTTACACAATTAACTTCTTAAATATCAATTATTTTTACTCATCGTTACTCTAAATGTCATTCATTCACAATTTGTCTACTTTAATCCGTCACTTTATCTGCATTCCAATTTTTTTCTACTGCCGTAATTCCCTCAACACAACTCTCACTTGTATTGACAAAATCATCAATATTTTATAAGTTTATAATCCCGGTCCACGACCCGGTAAATCTTTAAGAGCGTCATTATCCGCATTCAATTTTTTTTTCATGGCGTAATTCCTTCACACAACTCCACCTTGTCTTACAAAATCATCCAATATTTTATAAGTTTTATAATCCTCTCCACGACGGTAAATTTTAAGCGTCATTTTATCCGCATTCAAATTTTTTTTTCCATGGCGAATCCTTCCAGCACAACTTCACTTTGTCTTACAAAATCATCCAATAATTTTATAAGTTTTATAATCCTCCGGTCCACGACCGTAATGCCTAGCCTCTCCAAAGCGCTACCCAACACGAATGGAAAAAATCTAGGCCCCTCCAACGCCACCGTTAGGGTTTACCACCGTAATCTTACGGTTAATTAGCATGTCTTTGAACACCAGTCTGTCCGGTTAACTTGAGTCTCAAACTGCGATTCATTTGGTGAATTCGATACTCGGGATGGGGTAATTCCGGCATGTATCCGAACCACTGATAGCAAAAAAAAACAATTCAATCCATCATAATCAATAAATCCTAACGTCCTGGCTTCTCCATACGCTACCCATCAGTATAGAAAGTCCAGGCCCTCCAAACGCAACGCGTTAGGATAAATAACCGATAATGCATTGTACCTCGACCATCGGCTCCTTCAACAACGGTTTTATGCGCTAAAAGCCGTCTAACCAGGTGTTCACGCCCGGGTACGGTTCTTAGCATGCTTTTGACTTAAATTAGTTTCCCGGGACTTAAGTCCACTGCCGATTCACTGTGAATCGACACTCGGGATGGGGTAATTCCGGGTCGTGTGCCGACCAACGCTAAGCAAAAAAATCATCATTGTACCATTATCCTCATTATCTCTTATCATTTTAATTACTATGGCCATTCATAATCCCATTTAATTCAATTCAAGTTCTTAATTCAATTCTCATAATCATTAATTCAATTTAATTCTCTTAATCAAATTCTTAATCAATTTAATTCAATTCAATTCTCTTAATTCAAATCATAATCAATATAATTCAATTCAATTCTCTTAATTCAAATTCATAATCATTTTAATTCATTTCAATCTCATTTAATTCAATTCAATTCATTTAATTCATCATTAATTTTTATATCCTTTTCATTTTATCATTTCAAAATTTAAACATTCGCTTGGCCAACAACTATATCGTACGGCTGTCCCTCTTCCCCCTTTAATTCAAAAAATAGACGACGCGTTAGCTTGTCCCTTACATGTGGTGATCAGTCACATACCAGAACTACTACATTTCGAGGGCCCATTCTACTTATCTACTCAGGGTGATCAAGGTTTCCCCGTCCCAGGTATCACGTACTAGCGCGAGGTAATCAACATTACCTCTCAAATACTCTCTCTCATAATTACCATACATAAGAAGAAAAAGGAAGAAAAAACAAAACAAGAAAATAGAAGGGAAGTTATTAAGCTTTAAACATTATCATAATCAAAGAAGTCCAACCATATTGAAACACTCCATCCATCTTTGTTTGATTTTTTCAGCATAGCTGTTTATGTATGTTTCTGGTATTTCACTTCCATCATTTATTCAACGACTTAGATTTTGTTTTGTGTTTTGTGTATGTTCGTTTTCCTTTCCGGTTGCTAATATACCTTCTTTACTATTCAACATGTTGTTATTGCTTCGTGTTTATATTCGCGTTCTCAGTTACAGTTTAACTCACCTCGCGGCATTGGTTTACACAATCGGCAACTCATTTATCATTTACGTAAATTCTTGCTTCCCTTTCCCGCGCCAATTACATCGAATCTACCACTACACTCATTAGCTTGGTCAATAGAAATAACGTATCATTTCATAAGCATTGGTCCACATGACCTTGTGCACTGTGCTTCGCCGACTCAAATTATCTCATCATTACCTTTACTCTACAGTTGCACATCGTCCGTTACGGCATCTTCCGCCAATCGAACTCTGCACGTCTCTCATATCTTTATCGTTACTAAATAAACGTCAATTCAAATGGGTTAACAGTTTATTACCAATCTAATAATTAAAAGCGAAGTGTTTATGTACAACGTTTTGGCGATTATGGCTGTCACGGGTTCTAATTATCTAAATTAATATCAGTAATATATAATATACATATAACATGAATAATGAATAATCAAAAAACAACATTCCTAATTTATATCAATTACGTCAGCAATATATATGCATTATAATCAGAGACAACAATAATATTTTAATTTATCCCATTATATACATCATACATAAAAAAAATATCTTCCACGTACAGGGTGGAATGATTATCATAATAATACTAGTTAATTACCCCATTTATTACAGTCTTGAAATAATAACAAAAAAAAAATGTTTTAATTTAATTTCCCTTCAATTTATAATATATTACATAATAAATATACTAATTTATGTTGACTTTCCTTTCCCTTTATTATTGATTTATTTAGCCACCCCAATCGCTTAACCCATCCAGATACATTTAACCTTGTCGCATTATATCCATTTTATCGAGTCTATGTTGATCTTTATTACCTATTCTTTTAGTTACCTAATGTTTCTCATCACTATTCACCTTTCTCAAACCATTGTCTATAAGTTCCCTTTCATCGATTTCGGCTTCTGCTCCTCTACGTTGGCATTACATAACTCTGCTCACACGACACATTGATCTACACTTTGATTTAATCATTTACATTTACTATAAAAGTTACAAGTACTAGTACTAGCTGTAAATAAACATGTAATAGTAAAGGAAATAATACTATCATAATAATGGTACTTGTTAGGTATTATAGTTTACTATAAATAATTATAGCTAAATATGATAATAAAATATGAACAATAATAATAACAATAAGATGTTATAAGATTATAATCATGTTAAATAATACTTATTTATAATATTTTAACTCAATATTAACAATTTTAAATATTAGCATGAACGTTTCAAATGAATCAAAGCGGTTGAATGAGTACATCCCCAATATTCTCTTTCCCCATAAACTAATTACAAACCATCGCACTTGTTTTATAGCTATTCTCGCCGCTGTGCAACGAATCATTCTACCCGGCGAGCCCCCCCAAAATTATGCTGGGCAACCGATGGGTCCTTAAAATAGTTTTTAACTGCCTAAAGGATTATCGTCCCCACCTAGCGGCCTCATAAGAATTGAACCGCTAGTCACCCGTCCATAAATGAGTTGGTACTGTGAACTAGTGGGTGAAGGTTAGCAAAGTAGCTCCTCTCAAGAACTGCTAAATGCCTAAACCCCCATCGTCCATGAGCTGTCATAGAAAGACTTCCATGGCTTACTTATTTCCTTCTTATTTTATCTAATTTCTAATTATCAATATTAGATCAACTCTGTTTCCCCATATTCAAAAAACCATTTGGCATATTTACCGTCAATAACAAACAAATTTAATAACAATTATCATTATATTATACTCGAATAAATAATTAACATATATGGATTACACAGGTAAACAAATAATTACATCTAAACAAATTGAATTCAGTTATTCAGTAAACAAACAATTTCGCCATCAAACCCATTGCGGTCCAACGGTGTGTCCACAGACTGCAACGATTTACTTCTGGCCTTCGTTTCCCTTTCCTTTTGTTGGAGGCGCCGGTTCCTTCTTGCGGTTCCCTCTTTCGGTAACCCTTCCGGTGTAGGTGATGGACCTGTTATCTTGTCTAATAGCCAGTGTCTTACCTGTGGCATTCTTAGCACATACTTATCGCCTGGCGGTTCTTTGTCGGGATAGGTGAAACCCCAACTCTGC
>CM039680.1:116176935-116347385 GCA_022537955.1 Schmidtea mediterranea
TTCGGATCTAGGATTTAGGAAGGGGAGATAATCTGTGCAAGGCCTGGTTACTACCGGTCAACCGCGGCTTCCCCCACTAACGACGGTTCGATCCGGGTCGATGGTTATCGAAAAAAAATAATTTCATTTTTTACTATCTTGTTGCATTGTAAATCTATTATGTAAGTCATAGATCGGTTATTTGTCGTCAAAAGTTAGGATTATTTTGTTCTCAAGAACAAATCTTTATGATGAGCGAAAATGTTCAAACAACACGGTCGAATTCCTCGCATCACGGAAAGGGACGTTTTTGTGAAGCCTTTTCCAGTGTTAGCATAATTTAATACAAACAACAATTAACACAAAAAAATTCTCATGAATAGAATCATATTAAAGGATATAACATAAAAAATAAAACTAAAATTACTTTTCAAATGACAATTGAAATATTGATTTAAAGTATTATGGCAATAAATAAAATTAAGAGAGTTTTTGAGAGTTGTTTTTTAAGAGTTGGTTTTTTGTTCAGGCCAGCGTTCGCCTTATATATTCGTGAATTGTTGGTGTGTGTGTTTTGATTGCATGTAAAAACAAGGAATTCTCGAATATTCCAAGAAATTATAAAATTTTTATTTCTTTTTGATTTTAAATTTAAATTTTTACATTTTATATCTTGCAGATTTTTTTATAAATTTTATTTATTTTATTTTTTCTTTAAATCCGTGGATCGTTTTTTAAGTAATTTTTTTATATTCTGCTCAAATAACACACAGGCGTTATCGTTCTGGGCAAACAAAAGTAAAAAGAAGGGTTTTTATCAGTTTTTGCCCAACTAAAACACTCCGGGGCCAGTTAAAATTGCGACCCGCAATTACATAATCAAGATATTGAAGGATTAATTTTAAGAAAACTTCACTATGCACGATTACAGTCATGAACTATAATATACATAAAATTGATTCACTAATAGCATGCAAAATTAAAAGTATCAATTAGGATAGTCTCATAATCAAAAACATTAGGATTCACAAATATCATTGAATAGTCTGATTTGATGATCATTGTCGTCTTTTTCTGCTCGTAGTGGGATTGATTGGATTGGATTGGAGTTCGGTAGGTCTTGAATTCTCTAGGTCCGGTTCTTATCAGATTGAATTGTTTACTTGACAGGAAGATTATGGGCTTATATTTATGGATTGTGTTCTGACGGAAACGAGAGATTTATAGATTCGATTATTGGGTTGATTGCAGGGGTTTTTTTAGGTGTATTATGAATTTGAGTTTTTTAACCGAACGAAAGAT
Source organism: Schmidtea mediterranea (assembly GCA_022537955.1). NCBI lineage: Eukaryota > Metazoa > Platyhelminthes > Tricladida > Dugesiidae > Schmidtea > Schmidtea mediterranea. The sequence goes on from CM039680.1 coordinate 116,178,217, forward strand.
TGAAGAGATTCGATTATGGATTTGATTGTAGGGTTGTAAGGTATTATGATTTGAGTTTTACTGTTCAAGCTGGGACATTTTATTGGACAACAACTGGTTTTATTGTTGAGGATTCGGTTTTGGGTTACCTCCGCTTCGGGACCATTCGGCATCGACTTTCTGGTTCAAACTTTTACCTCATGGCCATATGATCGAAGGATCTGTGTTAACTCTTTCTTTTCTTCGATAGGTGACAGATTAATGGGTTTGTAGCTTTTCGATCTCTGCTGAGTTGGGGGTTTTCTGCGGTTTTCTTTGGTTTGTTCTTTCTTTGGAGGTTCTAGTATTTTTCTCTCTTCAACCGGATGTTTCTGCGAATGGTTGGATTCTCCATTGGGTTTTGTTGGGTTAGGTTTTCGGGTCGTGTGTTGATAATTTTCCTGTTAACTTTCGAATTTCTCTTCCTCAGGGATCGTTTTTCTTCGTGTTGGTTTCTTTCGTTTTTATTTTTCCAGCTTTGTGAGAGTACTCTTGATTGATTTTGGTCAGTTCTTTCAGTCGATAGGATTCCATTTTTCCAGTATCTCCAAAGTATTCATTTACTTTGTTCGTAGGATTGACTGTCTTTTGATTTCAATCATTTTTTGAATTGCTCACCTCTGAGGCTCGTTTTTTCGTTTTCTGTTTGAGAGTTCTTTTCTTAGTATTCTCAATTGCTATCTGACTTTTATATTATTCTGATATTGCAAATTCGATTTATTTTCAGTCCTCTTGTTTGTTGATCCGGGGTGACCATATCTTTTCTTGCTATTGCTTCCATTTCTTCTGTAGCAGTCTTAGAAGGTCTTTATAGGAGGTTGAGGATCTCCTTGGGTTTTCGATAGGATTGCTGTGGGTTTTATTGTAACTTCTTTTTACGTTTGTTGTTGTATTCTTCCTCGTGGGTTCCAGTAATTCAATCCTATAATATTTTATTTGGGTAAGTATTGGTTTCAATCGATAATAAGTATTCATAAAAATTTTATTTTAATTCCAAAGTTTTCATCAGTTTCGCCAAAGGTTTATTATATTTCCAGAATATTGACGAAAATTTCTATTTAATTCAGAGTTAAACACGATAACATTAGTTGGAAAACTCTGTCAATTGTAAACACTGTTGATAATAAGACCCGTTACTCGTTTGCAGGAAGAAAGTATTCGATATTCATCTTCTTGTAAGTTTTCCCTCCCACAATAAGTAGCATTCATATGTGGATTCCCAAACTTCTAAGGGTCATCAAAAAATTTTTTTTAAATCTGTAATCATTCTTCTTTGTTTTTTGAGCTGTTTGTTTTTGGTTTGGTTTTTTTTTTTTTTTTTTTTTTTTTTAATATACGTTTATACACTTACACCTTGAACTTTTCAATTAATTACACCCAGGGTTTCGCTTGGCTGGCGAAACCTCCAACTGTTTTCCATCAAATATGTTCGTTGGGCGGTACTTGGGATTACTGGCAGCAGTATCATTGGCGGTTTACTTCTCAATTGCGATTATTTCCGTCCATAGCTCTGCCGGATATTTCCACTTCCTCAGCCAACAAACATGCCAAGTAATTTGAATTTTCCAAATAGATTTTCATATTCTTATTTTCACTTCTGTTCAACATTCTTTCTTACTACTATCTCTTCATGTGCCCTTTTTGAAATTTGGACTTTCCAGCAACGGGCTGTTGGCAAAACAATTGAACTTATGTTCCAATTTTAACCGGTTTCTCTTTGCCATTTCTTTTGTCTGTCCTAACCAACGTGCCTTTCAATCCCGATATTGTCCTCTTCGTAAAATCGTTCAGCTTCTATCTCTTGTTTTCGACTTTGAAATCTCAATTTGTGCTTTTGACGAATTCTTGCTCGTACTTACTGCTTCTAGTTTCTCGCCTTGTGCCTTTTATGTTGTTCTAGCACTTCTTTGTTGTTCTTCCACTGGGTTCCGGCACTTTAGTCTTAAGCCTTTGACCTCTTGCTTTTACTAAGTTTCCAACTTAGCATTTTTCCCATTTTTCGGGCGTAATGGCTTACAGCGATCTCTTTCGCATATCCCATTTTCCTGCTTGTAAAACTTTTTCATCTGTGCTTCTTGCTGTTGAGCTTTGTTTTCCACTGCCTTGCTTGTCTCTCTAGCTGCATTGATCTGCGTTGTTCTTGTTAGGCCTCACATCCACGAATTCGTATTGTAACTTGTCGTTCAGCCTTCTTTTTCTTGCTTCCACTCGTCGAGAATTGTTGTTGATTTTCTCGGTATTCCAGTGCGTTTCTGTGTTCTTAATTGTTTCCACTCGGTCCTGCTTCTTTTGTAAGGTAAATACGGCTAACTGGCGACGTCTTCTTCTAGCCCGCAGTATATAATCCTTCAGTCATAAATTTTCTTGCTCCAACTTTTCTTCCCTTGATTTGGGCTGCTGCGATTTCTTGTTCCAAAGGTTCTCTTGATCTATTTGTCTTTGCTTTAGAGTTGCTTCTTTAACTTCAAGCTCTAGGGCTTTTTACACTTCAAGTTTCTGTTTTCTCTGGCTTCTAGTCCTAGGCTTTTCATTTTCTTATTTTCTAAGAGTTTTTCTATTCATCTCCTCTTCCTTGCTATTGAAACAATATTTCGTAGATCTTTATTGCCATCTTTTCTGCTCCTAGTGGCGATATTGCTTTTCAATCTCGGCTTGTCGTTCATCTGAGTTGTTTGGCTGGCTTTGTTATTGGTTTTCATTTCGGATTATTTCATTTTCTAAATTAGTTAATTTAACTATTGATTATCGCACACGATTCTACTCTATGATATAATAATTCTACTTCTATTACATCGACATATGTTTATAGTTTTTTATTGGGTTTATTTCTGGCGATATTAATAATTATTAGTTTTTACAATAAGATACCATCGCATAACAATTTACAGTTTATATACAAGGTTTTATGATCCTCTAAGGCTGCTTTTTATAGAGTTCATACTCTTCCTCAAGTACAGTTTAGGATTTTCCATTCGATTTCGTACCACGCTGAGAAATTTCATCTTGTTTTGTTCTCTTCTCAGTCTCTCTTATTTCTAACGCTTGCTCATTGCTTGTCTGGTGATAGATCTCGTTGCGTCTTCTAATTCCGCAATTCTTTGTTGCTGATTGTTCAATTTATGGTTACATATATCATACTTCGATTTGTTGATCTCGGTTAACAGGTTAGGATTGTGTCCATTTTCCATGGACAGGTTTGCTACACCGCTATAAAAATTCGCACTTGATCTCTCCATAAGGGTTTGCTGATGTTTCATGGACTGTCTTGATGATTTGGTTGTAATTGGGGGGGAATGGAAATTCTGGTTGCGGTTTGCGCTGTTTCTCATTAATGGGTTTCGACGAATGGTCGTACTTCTCGGTTTGACGTCGGATGGTTTCCTCTAGATAGATCTTATTTCTGAAGATTTCAATTAAAATAATATTGATTTCAACTTTTTGACTTTATACATCAAGGTCATTTTTTTCGCTTCAAACTATACAATATATACTTTTATCTCATTATTTTACATACAATACTATCTTTTTATATAATATACACATATTTACATCGTCTCATCTTCTTCATTTACACAAACTTTTCTTTGGGGTCTTATACGCAATTGTCTTATTATGCCCCATATTTCTCTGCTATTCTTAGATAAGTTTATTATACATCAATGTTCAAACTAGGCCATCCTTGTTTAAAGGCTTCTAGTGTATGGGTAAACTGTTTCACCACAATCCACTTGGAATATGCTTTGGCTGGCTACTTCGTCATATTCATTGTTTTTATTCTTCAGTCTCTGAACGTTTCTAACGTGATATATATTTCAAATTTATTCTTAACACTGGCCATTTTTCTTCGTTTCTTGGTTTTTGGGTTTGCTTTTAATGACTCATGCTGAATAATATTAGGTGTCATTATGATGCTTACTACCGTTAAAGTTATCCATTATTCATTTTTTATTGCGATTTTTTGCTTTCGTCTGGTTTTTCGTGGTTTCGTGTTCTGTTATAGTGTGGTTTTCGGTTTTCTGATCTGAGCTTTTTTCTGAATGCTTTGCGGAGTTGGTGGGCTTCCTCCATTGGAAATATGTCCGTCATTTCGTTAATGTTTCAATTGCTTTGCTCGATTTTGTGTGCCGTTTTCAATGTTTGTTTCTCGTATTATTTCGGTGGTTTAGGTGTCGTGGTAATTTTTATCTCATTGTTAACTATACTTAGTCACTATTTGACATATGGTCTGTTCGCTTTTTCTTTATGCACGCAATACTCGATAGATTTCCACCTTTCTCTTTTTGTTAACAATTTTGGTGTTTGTTAGATATCATTCGTCCCGTTATTTTCCTGCTTTCGGTTTTAGCTTCGGCTCTTCTCCTCTCTTTATCTCTAATGCCATACTTTAGTGATTTGTTCCTCCGAATAGAATTTCGAATCATATTTACATCATATTTCTGATCTGGCACCTTACCATTATTAGCACCTCTTTCTGGAATCTCTTATTCTCAGACAAGTGTGAGATCTGTCCTGTTTGTTGCTCCGCTTTTTCTGGCGTGATATAGCTTTGTGAAAGCCTTTTGGATAGTAGTTTCTCTGGATTTTTTTCTAGTCGAGTTGTTTGATTTCTGGGATTTCCTTTTCTTTTTAAGCGTTTTCACTTGCTTACACATACAACATTCCCCTTTATTTCCCTGCTGAACAATATCAGACTGTATGCATTGATATTTTCTACTTAGATTACCCCATAATATGTTGGTTGTTTCTTCGTTTAATCGCCTTATTGACCACGTCGATGTGTTTCAATATTTCTCATGCATATTTGATTCTACTCCTCTATCCGGGCCGTTACTGTTCATAAGTACATGATTGATTTCCTGGGTATAACTTGAAATCGTACTCCTTTTTTTACTGCCATAATATCTCTACAAATTGTATTATCTTTTATTTCGGCATGATGCTGTGTTTCTCTTCCTGGAATGCGTTAAATTGATCATCATCGGTCCTGTGGTGAAGTTGCAATATATTCCAGAGTTTTCTGTTAGACGGATAATATCCTTGTCTTTATTGTTCATTCATTTTCAGAATTAAACGCTTTCAATTTCTCTTTGACGCTTCCTTTGATACTCCAGTCTGATTTTACAACAGTTTTGATTATTTTTGGATATATTTTGTCTGCTCATGTTTGGTTGGCTCACATTATCATGCCGTTACGTTTTCTACACAAATAGATAATTTCATATTTCAGCTAAATCAGTCCATTGATATTGTTGGTTTTTGTTTTAGTCTCCACTTTTCTACATTTTCCTTTCATTAATCAATTACAAATTTGGTGATTTGTTCGTTCCTATATTCGTTATTTTTTATTGCATCCACACTTGTTTCCACTTGAATTTTTTAATTTGTGTTTCTGTTGCGTTCATTGGAGTTGTGTGATCACGTTTTCTCCATTCTATTCTTATTTTCACATTTTGTAGGCTCTTTTATGGCCAATTATTACAGATTTTGTTTATGTTGAAATTTCTGGTTGTATCCTTGAATACGTAAGTTTGATTCTGTTTAAATTCCATGTCACAATGGTGGTTATCCGTTCTGAGGTTAATACAGATCATATTAAATTTGTCGTCCGAGTATTCGTATTACTTATTGAGTTTCTTTATCTTCAATGGCGCATTTTCCAAATTCCTCAATTTAGGAATTCCTTTTGTTTCCGTTATATTAATTGACGTAATTAATAATTAATAATCTTTGTAGTAGGTCTGTCGATTTTTGATTCTTTTGTTAAGGTTTTACCGTTTGTTTTTCATCTTTATAATTTTCGGTTTGTTTCTGCTTCTCGGTGTTCATTAGAATCTAGATTGTGGTTCTTTCTCGCTGGCGCGATAAATTCTGGATCTTGGTGTTCTGCGTTCAGTCTTGGTGTCTCCCTTGTATCATATCTTTGTCATCTTTGATCATTTTCATCGCTTATCTTTCCATTCATCCGCGGACATATAAGTGTGTTCTTGAAATGTCGTGTGCCTCGACATTTATTAATCTTGATAATTTTTCGTCATATTTTCGATAATATCTTTTTTTGTTCTTCCTCAATCTCTTCCTAGTTCGATCTTTCCATTCCGAATGTAATTTCTTGTTTTTCTAATTGCCAATTTTCGAACTGAGTTTCTAATTCTTCTTTTCCCGATCCAATTCTTTATCTGATTCGTTTTCATTGTCGCGTAATTTTAATCCTTTTCTTTTTAGAAGTGCTTTTATGGTTTTTGTAAATTACTGATTAGGTTTTTGATTTGCTTTTTCGTAAAAATGAGATATATATTCTCGGATGCTCCTCGAATTCAATTTACAGTAAATTTTTGGTTTTTACAACGTCCCTAGTGTCCTTTTACTAATGAGGCTGCACTTGTCTTGATCATGTCCTCTAATTATTGCATCCTCCATTTACGTATCTATTTGGCCACAATACATTTAAATCCTCTTTTTTCGTTGCATATGCCATTTATAAATTCCTCGCCATCGCTTTCCTTGGATCGCGGCATAAGTAAGGACTCTGTCCATCCTTTGTTATCTTTTTTGGAGTTCTACAATACCCGAACTCTGTTTCTTCATTAATTTCTCTTGAGTACTTTCTTGTATGTTGCATCGGGCTGCTGGTCTGCAATCATTAACGGTGTTTGGCCTCTTGAATTTTTTCATAGATTCGTGTTGTCTGCATTTTCCATTGATTTTAATTATTCTAGTGATCGCATTCATTTTCGTGCTAAATAAACGGACTGTGATGTAATGGTATACGTTTGCCATCTTGGAATCTGTGCAAGTAGATAATACCGGGCATTCTCTTCCAGAATTGTAGTTCATATTCTGCTTTGAAATCTAACTTCTTCTTTGGGCATAATCTCTCATCGTTGATGTAATTCCCGCCCATATATTTCGAGAAAAAGCTTCTGTTCTTTTCTTGTCCATTTCTGCATTATTTCTTTGGTTGATTTCTACGATTAGATTCATTTTTTTGCGACATGGTTTCCTATTTTTACATCGTCTGGGGCTTAGTTTTGAGGTGTGGTATTAAGGATCCCATTCCTCGTTTTATTACTTGTTACTCAGCATACATATTTGTCTTGTTTGCAATCTCGTTCATTAATTTTCTTGTTTCTGGTTTAACTGTTGCTGTTTTCCTACAGCTTTTGCGATCGATTTACATTTTACATAGATTGGTCTTACCAGCGGCGATTTATTAAACTCAATTTCACTCTTTACATTATTTTCATAAGTATAAGAGAATTTCATAGGGGCCTTTTCCCTGTTCGCGCAAGCCTTTATTGCTGTTCCGGTGTATGATTTCTGGGTGTTTCGTTATGAACCCAATCTCGATTTTAAAATTGATGTTTCTTGACGTTTCTCTGTTTAGTTCGTGTATTACTCTTTATAACTTTCTTTGGTTAAACTGAATATTCATTCTCGCAGTTTCTCATTATTTCCTTGCAGTTCTTTCTTTAAATTATGAGTAAACATTAATCATCAATTTCCATTATGTATTGTGAGAAACTGGTGGTTCGGTATTCTAGATCCCGATTATTGGCATTATTGTACTCTCTTCCATACATATTAGTTTTGAACGGGACTCAATCTTTGTGGCTTGAAATGAATTACATTCCGGTAGAGTGGTCCATTAAACATTAAAATTTATTATAGTCATCCAACCTCTGAGTGTCATTGTCTCAATATCATAGATTTTGAGAATCATTTTCGATTAATTCCCATTGAATCTTTCGGTTTGTCATTGTTGTGGATGATATGGTGAGGTTCTCAGTTTTACGGATTCGGAAATAATTTGTCAAACTCGCTTAGTATCTCACTCATAAAATTTGTACCTTTGATCGGTTAAAATTTGCTTTGGGCGTACCATATTCGACAACATATTCCTCTACCAAGATTTGCAATTTCGTTTTGCTTTCTGATCCGGCATTGCAAAGGCTTCTGGAAATTTTGTTAAGTAATCAGTTATTACTCAATACTATACACATTTTCCTTTATCCCGATTTCTGGAGTGTGGACCTACTACGTCCATTGCTATCATTGTTCATTGGTTTCGTGGGTGGTGGTAATTGGCATCGGTATTTTATGACGTGCTTTCATTCTTATTCCTGTGCTCTTTCGAGTTGGCACATATTAAACATAATCTCTTTATCCAGTCTTCACGCGTTGTCATTATTTGGCAATATGTATTTTGTTTCAAGTCTGGCTTTCCGTCTTCTTGGCTGACATATGTGCCGTCCCAATTTTTTCGTATTCATGATATTGTATCAAATCTTCATTTTCGATCTACGTTTCTTGTGTAAGCACGATCAATCTTTGTGTACTCCGTTCCATTACCCATCAGACCAATTCCTTTTCGATCGTATATCGATTGTCGTTTCTCCATATTGCTCTTTAATTGTTTGATTTTTCGTAAGATTTTCCATATCGTTTGTATCTAAATATTTCGCATTATTAACTTTAACTCCAAGCTATTCTTCTCTTTCTCTTGTTTCAGTTTGAGTTAAATCAATGTCTTCTGCAATTATTCATACATAGTACGGTCTCACGTCATTGTCCATTAATTCCTCGAACACAAATCTCGACATACAATCTTGCAATTTTGCATTAGCTTTTCCGGCTTGAATTTTATATACGTGTGAATTACTCTGAAGTTGCATTGCCCATCTCATTAATCGGCTTGATGCCTCGTGGTGCTGGCCTGAGCCATTACCAAAGGTGGTGATCAGTTTTGATTATTATTTCATGTCCCCATAGCAAAGTATTTACAATGTTTAATCGCTAAAATTATTTGCCAAGGCCTCTCTTTCCGTAACTGGAATTAATTCCTTTCGTGCTTTTTTGAACGTTCTACTATAATATCCGATTTGCTCTTTCTCGGTTTTCCTCGTCCCATTTGGCCTAATACTGCTCCGGCTGCATAACCACTTGCATTGTTGCCTAATATTGGGAAATGGTTTTATTAAAGTTTGGGATGATATCAATATTGAATTGATATTTGTTTATCTCTCAATGTTTCGATGCAACTGCTTCTCGTTTTCCCATACAAAAGATGTGTCTTTTTCACTAATCTTGGATTGTTTTTGCGGATTCCTGCATAATTTTTAATGAATTACGATAGTATCCACATAGCCTAAAAATTCTTTGAACTTGTGTTCTGTTGTTGGTTATTCGGACAATCTTTATTTTTCTATATTCTTGGATCAGTTGTTTGCCTTTAGGCTGATACGGAGTATGGCCTAAAAATTGTTTAAACTTTCTCCGTTGGCCAATCACCATTTAAGGCTTCAGTTTTTTAACTTCCATTTTGCCGTAATCTGACGAATACGTTTTCTGATATCTTTTAAATTGCAGATTGTTTTGAATGTGTTCTGAATATATTAGTAGATCATTCAATGTATACCATACATTGTTCTATTCATGCGTTACGAAATTCATGCATCTCTGGAATGATGGCGGGTGCATTCTGTTACGTTCCAATGCATCTTTTTTAACTCGGTATAGGTTCTTTTCCAATCCGTAAACACCTGTTTTTTCTCGATCTTCCTCTTTTACTTTGATTTTAGCCAGTATCCACTTTTCAAATCAGTGATAGTAAAGTATGCTGCTCCATGCAACATTTGTAACATTTCGTTAATAATTCTGGTAATGGATAAGTATCTCTTTTCGTGACTGCGTTTAATCGTCTATATCAATCACAAAATTCGTTTGCCGTACCGTCTTTTCTTTTCACATTACCACAGGGGAAATTGGCCAGGGTGAACAACTCGGTTCTATTACTCCAGCATCTAAATTTTTTGCACTTCCTTTTTCTGCTACGGATTTTTGAGCTTCTTCTTTTTTTTTTTATGCCAGTCATATACGGCCTCAGTGTAATGTAGTGTGTCGTCTGTCAATGGAATAAGTGTTGAGTTTACATCACTTGTACCCAAATCTTAAATCGGATGCTGCAGAAAATATCTTTTTAAACTCGATTGAATAGTTTTTGTTTCCAATTTCTCTTTTTCGTTTTTCATTTAGCAATTCACATATCAATTGTCCACATCTCTTTTTCATCGGTCTGATCGCTTTAACTCTGGTAATTCATTCCATCATTTGGCGTTAGTTTTCCTAATCTTTCGTTTTTCATAGGATTACTTTATTCCTCTTCATCAAATTAGTCACATTAATCGGAATTTCGTTGTCGTTATTTATATTTACAATTTCTCTTGCCAAAAGGACTCTTTGCGTTCCTGAATTTTCTGATTCGGTTCGAATATCATATCTTCCCTTCGCTTCAATCATATGACTTTGACATAACAATCATTTGAGTTCTCCCAGGTATGGTTATTTTCTTCGGACATTCAACTTCGGATCTCATTGTACATTATCTGCCAGGTTTTATCTTTTAATTTCATTTTTCCTAAATCGAATTATCTATCTCCTTTAGTAGGTCAAGGCATTATGTTCGGTGCCAATTATGCATTGGCGTTGCGTTAAGTTTTCTTGATTACGCCAGATAGGTTGATATTTTCACATCTTTATATTTCATCTGTGACCACACTTTTCCAACTACGTCGATTGACTCTTGGCTACAGGTTATTACCAATCTTACTGTTGTCCTCGATACACGGCCATAATCTGCTTTGGGTAGGCATATTCATATTGATTGCTGTGTTCAACCATTTGCTTTCATTTCGATTCCATTCTTCTATCATGATTGTTAACGTTAGGTCCAGCAAGGAGTTACTAAGACTGCGCAATTGTTCTCGTCTCGGACTTCATTATCTTCATCTTGCGTTTTCTTCGATTCATTACTGGGTCGATGTCTACTCCAAATTCGGTTCAAATACCTACTGGAATATACTTTGGCTATCATTCTTGTCCATCGCAGGTCTCTCTTTTATGGTTCCTGTTTTTGTGAGGCTTTTCATAAGTTACTGAATGGAACATTTTTGTTTCCATGCCTCGATTTTCCAATTTCCCAAAGTGGTGCGGTTCTTTATTCATTAAGTTACTCTACCTCCTTGATTTTATCGTCATCATCATTACTTGTCTTCGTCGTTTATTGTTAGTTTGTCATTTATCCATCTTTTCCATCCACCTCGTTTTCTTCTCTTTGGCTTGATTTTCTCTGTTTCCATTTTTCATCAATAATTTCGAAATTTTTTTTTTCCGTCCGCTTCCTTCAATCGGTTCTTTCATTTTTTGATAGAATTTCCATTAATTTCTTGATTCTGGTGAATTATCCTTTGAATTCCATGGTAGGACCATAGGTTTTTGCTAAGAACGGTAAAAATCCCATTTGCCATTTTCCAGTTAACCTTTCTCTCACAGTTTAGGTAAATATCAAAGCAAGCCAACATTTGCGTCAAAACTTTACTTCGCTACTATTTGAATTATGAGTATTACTCCCAATTATTCCTCCATCATTTTGACCAAATATTAGAAATCGTCCCCACATTGCTCCTTCATCATAATTTGGATTGTCGCATGTTTAAAAGTTTGGAGATTAGCAATAATTCGTAATTCGGACTGTCACCCGTAATGTTTCCACCTGCAATTGTAACAAAGTTTGATAAGAGTTGCCTGTCTATAAGCTGGAAAAGCATATTTTGCTCTCGCTGATCTAAAATCTTTACATTGTAACAATCCATTTCTCGATACGTCGACAGGTTTGGGAATTCTAGTTCTGATGTCAATTCTTGTTAAAGGCCAAATTTCTTTAGGTGCTAATGTCGGTGATTTACTAGGAATTATTTATCAATCTTCCGTCTCCTTCTTCGGAATTAACGGTCCATTATACATTACTACAATTGAATAAATTTGGATAATCTTTACTGGATTCATTGATTCTGGTGACAGCGCTTGTACAAATCTAATTCTCCCTTTGTTGCACTATTTTCTAATTCGTTTGCCACATTTTTTATCTCTTGGTATCGATGATTTTTTCTCGGTAGTCTCGCCGTTGTTTTCCTCACATTGATACGTTATACATCGCTTTTCTCCACTATTTCTCCAAAGTGATTTTCCTGCAGAGGTAATAACGGAATTGCATTATTCTGTATTTGTAAATGACATAGCTAATTTTGTTCTCAATATTTCTCTGTTTAAAGCGCCAGTTCATTCTGTAATAAATTCATGATAAACCTTTTCTATTTGATGTTATCCTCGATTGGAAACAAGAAATCCTTTATTGTTGGCATATAAATATAACTTTATCCTTTATCTCCTAGCTTCTCTCTGGCGTTCGGTTATGGTTTTTTGTGATAGGAAGATGGCCTTTGTAGTTTTGTACTAATTACATCTGCGCGCATTTGCTGACTGTGTTTTCTTTTATGAATCTTCATTCCCACATCGCTATTCTTTGGATACCACCACTACCGGGGTGTTCCTTTGGATTTCAGCTTTGAAGTTATTATTTTGTCTTGAAATTTTTTCGAGTCGCATCAATTCTCTCATAGCTTCATTCCTCTTGCTCTCTTCCAGCTTCTCTGTACACTTTTTCCTTGGATTTTCTCGAAAATTGCTGTTTTAATAATGTTAGTTCGCATTCCTTTATGGCTGCGTTATATGTCAACGTTGGACATTCCAGTTATAACATGATCTATCCGCAGCAATACAACTTTGGATTTTTTTCATGGCTTGAGTATCCGGATCGAAATATCCTATGATATTTGTTCCAGTTCGTTTGATAGGTTTTCAATCACTACCACTCCTTTTAACCAATTCCGCCAAGTAACGTATTATTTCTCCTCCTTGACATGATTCCATCTGATCCCTTTATCCGTCCAGCTGTATATAACTCTTCGTAGTTTTTTATCTTTCCGGCTTCTGCGGCTTATTCGAGTTTTGGTTATTAAGGTACGGATTTTACCATGTTTGACAATCCATCCTCACACTGGCTCTCGCGTTATGTTTACCACTGACGATTCGGTTCCTGGTTTCGATGATTGAATGTATATGAATACTGTCCACAATAATATGCAAATATCTCTGGTGAACTGTTACATTCCTTTATATTGCTTTGATAAATCGGCTTCTTGGGATTAGACGTTATTATTGATAACATCTGTGCAATCGTCCTCAATTTTCCTTGGATTTGCCCCGCTTTACACTCTTCCGGTGTCTTTTAATGAAAATCTCTGACCCATCTAGTATTGTCACATCTGTAAACTTAAAAATTGATTTCGGCCTCCCTCTGATACACATCATCCAAATTAATACTGTTGTCAAAGATTGCGTTTTACTCCCCTTCTGGCTGCTCTCGGATCAATTTATATTGATTCGTTTCCTTCAAATTCAGTTTAAACAATTCTCGTAGTTTTAGCTTGCCATCGTTTCCGGCTGATCAAAACTTTTTTTTGCTGCCATTGATGAATAGTTTCCATTCCACCTTGAGTTAATACGAACGGCTCTATTAATTTCTTAATTTATCGGTGATTCGTAAATACGTGTCCATCTTGCGTATATTTCGGGCCATTCGTTTTTTATTTACAGTCCGATCATGTTATAAATTAGATAGCAATACCTACCATATATCGACTAGGATCATCTGATCGTTTTACTAATTGTTCCACAATTGTTATCATTTCTGGGACATTTCTTAAAGTTCATTCTCACTTTATTATCTATTGAATTTTTGTTAATATTGGCCTCAGATTGTCCATAATTGTTTCGCTTCTGGCTGGATGTTGTTCTCCTTCAACACTCTTTTTTATTTCTGGATTAGCCAAAGCTAGTACATCCGATACCAGTTCGTTTATCCACTGTGTTCCTTGTTCTTCTCGTATGGCATTCTGCGCTTTGCACTTGTTTTGCCAATTGGTTGGAGTTTCTTCCATTTCATTTTTGTACTCTCGTTTTGTAATTGTTCCTTTGATTTGGGTTAGGTTTTCCGTTCGATTTATTTTTTTGCGTCTGGCCTCTCGATTTATTTTAATCCATCATTGTTCCGGCTTCTTTTCCGATCTGGTGTCTGTGTAGCTTAGTTTCTCTCGATGTCGTAGCTCCTCTATCAGCTATCCAATTACTCCATTTTCGTCGTAGTGGGCATATCTTTGCTAATTCTTGTCCGTGCCTTTTCCTATCTGTTTCTGGCTTTTGAAGTCTCAACTGGTTCTCTCTGTGGCCCAAGTAAATCCCTTCTCGTTTCATCGGTTGTCTGATCAGTTTCAGTATTGGTTGCGAATAAATCGCCCGAAATTTTGTTTCCGTTGTTTTCCTGCGCGTTCATGATTTCTTCCAGATCGGTATGTACATCCGTCTTCCACTGATTTGATTATCACTTCTTCTTCTACCTCTGGAGTCTAGGACTGTCTCTAATTTCTGGTGATTGTATTGATGATTTTCCATTTTTTCGCCTTTTTGATTAGTTTCTGACCTGCAATTTTATTAACAGTTAAAATTATTACTTATTCTCGGTGATTGGAGTGACTCCGATTTCCAATCGTCATCTAAGGATCTTCCCTTCATATTGCAAACGAAAAGGTAATTCTTGTTATGGCATCTTTTGGTTTATCTCTTCTGATCCTTTGTTGTGACATGCTCCTCTCTCTCCTCGGTTTATTTCGGGTATTGAATTTTTTAATCGATATTTTTCGGGGTCTTTCCTCGCCAATTCCATATGCTTCCATTTTCTGAATTAATTCCATCGAATTTGTTCTGGATACCAAGAGTAATTTCGTCGATACTCCTCGATTTCTTTAACTAGTGTTCTCAAATTCTCAATTCGATTTACATGAATCTATTATTCCTTTTGCTATTCAACTGCTCGTCTGTGTTGATTTTAGCACCCGATCTCAGATAGTTTTTTTTAATTCTCTACATTTTTGCGTCTCTGCTAGTGCGGTTAATTCATTTTCGATAAGATCATCCATATCCGTAGGTAAAAATTTTGATCCTGGAATTCGTTTCTCTAACACGCAAATTCTTGGTAAATCTAAATTTTCGTTTTCTGTTATATCGGTTTCTCCTTCCACTTCGAGTGTGAAGCTAATATCGTTATTTTTAATAAAAATTGATTGTTCGCCTGTTACCGATTTCTGGTCGATAAATTTCGGTGATCCTGATGCGATATTTTCTGTACTTTTCGGTTTCTGATAACATGTGCTTCGTTTATCCGGTTTATATGTGTCACGGTGACATCTTTCCGGTTGTCCAGGTGCGTTAAGCGAAATAGTTACTTTTTGACTAAATGGCCACGATAATTTATTGTCATTTATTCCTTTGCAAATAATGAAAAATACTCCTACATGAGTGTTTTTTCCCACTCCGTCTCCATTTGGATACACTTTCATTTTTAACCGATAACCTCCCGGTCTCGTATAGAATTTTGGACTTGATATACTTGTCACTTTCCCTTCTTTGGCTGCTTTTACTTTCTCATGCCAATCTGTAATTTTCCATTTGAATGGTGCTAGCCACTTCTCTTCTTGTAATTGTTCATCTTCTTCTGGTAGCCATTCTAGTTCATCCATGTAAAAAGCAGTTTTTTCTTTACACAGTTCATCTGGGATCTCTTTCAACAAATCTTCCGATATCTCGCTCGGAATATATTCGGTCCATTTTGGTAATACATTTTCTTGTTTTAAATCCCAACGAGCTAATTCCTCATCCCATGTTTTTATCCACGGCGTTGGTTTACAATCTCGATCGTTTAGGAATAGTATTTTCCGGTATAACTCTTCGTCTTCTCTCCATACGTTGTAGATTTCTAATATTCGATCCATTTTACTTTTCAATTTAGTTTGGAATTCTATTATTTTTCGTTCCTCTGTCTTTTCGTCTTTGATTCCACCATTTGGCTCGTCCATCGATATGACCTTTATTGTTTGTCCACCATCCCATATTCCTAGGCTGTAGTTTGATCGCTTTCCTCTAAAAAATTCTCATTATACATTAATATCACATCCTCCATCATTCCGTCATCGCTATTTTCTCTCACTTTAATCAAAATTTGTTGATCGATTATTTTTGTTAAATCATCCACTTTACAATCTGGGTCTATTTCGATTAATTGTTTATCACCATTAGGTAACTTTACCCTCATTCGTATGGGTTCTGTTCCTCTCAACGCTCTCTGATATTTGCCATAGGCTTCGATTAGTTCACCTGCTCGTTCATCCGTTAGCGTCATAATCTCGGTGTCTCTTACACTTTCCACAAACTGTTTCATCGAGTACGGCCTTCTGGTATTTATTCGATCGATAAATTTTCTCGTTTGGTTGACTGCCTGTTTAACCAATATCATCTGGTTTTCCCTCATAAGGAGTTCTTTCGCATCCATTAACTGTGGTTTGATTTCATTTTCGAATATCAATTTAATATCCTCTAGGGTTTCTTCTAATTGTTTCTCTTGTCGATTCCTTTCAAGTGATAAAATATTGACGTTTCTCGGCCATATCATTTCATTTACCAAATGCATACCTGTTCTGATTTTCCAGCCATCGATATATAATTGTTCCTTTTTTCGGCCGTTTCCCATCTTTTCTTGTACCCATTGGTACAATTCATCAGTATTTGTTCCTGTTAATTGGATTATTTGCGTCGGAATTTCCGGATGTTTGATTCTGATTTGATATTTTCCCGCTTCTATTTTCTTGAGTTCCTCTTTATATTCTATGATGAAATTTTTCCAAATCGCTGTTAATACGCCTTTTTCAAGTTGATACGCCAGAGCTACTAATTTTGTAAATTTCTCGAATGTTATTGTCTCAATAAACTGTTTGTTGCATTTCACTTCGTATACTATTTCATATACTTCGGTTAGTAATTCCCATTCACCTTCGTTTATTTTCATTAAATTTGCGACCTCCAAATCATCTTCGTCGCTAATTGGTGAAGTTTTAATTCGGCTGATATTATCACATGATTGGAATAATTCGCCTCCCAGACTGCTAATTTCACTTATTTCATCTTCCGGATCCGTTTGTCCGTCTTTTAATTGTCTCAGCATATTAATTTTTAGTATTTTTGTTGGCTTCTCATTGTTTATCGAATTACACCATCTTTTAGTTGTGGCCCATCTCTTTTCTAATTTTTGTTTGACTTGTTCATCTGTCAGTGTTTCGTCTTCTCGTCGGATTTTCTCTTCTAATTTCTGTAGTAGGATCCTTTGGATTCGATTTTTCGTAGCCATAGCCTCTTTTGAGGGTTTTGCTATTGTTTTCGTCTCGTCGTTTTGAATTTCCTCAATTTTCATTTGAATTCTTTAATTTCTCGTCTTTTCTCTTTTTTCTCTTTGATAAATTCTTGGATTCGTTTTATTTTCTCTTCACTAGTCAATTTATTCGTTTCACATTTTATTATATTTTCTGGCAATACGTCCTCGTTAACACTCGTTTCGTCACCGTCGCTGTTCACAACACACTGCTCCGCAGTGTGAATTTCGTTTTCATTTATTGCTCTCATCATATTTATACGTTTTGTGGTTCTGTTTCGGCGTTCCCATCTTGATTGGATCTCTTTTGCCTCCTCCATTTGTAGTCTTTGCCATTCTGCTCTCTGTTGTTCCTGATTGATGTTTATTATTTGCTCTCGAACATCTCCGGTTTCCTGCAGCATATTTATACGTTGTTGTTGATTACCGCCTTTCATTTGTTCGACTTCATTTCGCAATCGTTCAACTTCTTGCATCAAATTAATTTGTACATTTGTATTTGCTTGGTTTGGTTCAGGTGGATTTGATTGCATTCGATGTGGGCAGTTCCTCGACACGTGCCCTACTTGATTACATGTGAAACAAGTTACTATTCTAGATTCGCCATTAATACGATTTCTGCCGTATCCTCTGTTATTGCCGTTTCCGTTGTATCTGACATTTCCGTTACCGAACTCTCTGCAGATTACTTCTGTGTGGCCTCTTTTACCGCATCTTTGACATGTTTTTGCTTTGAAACACTCACTACTTTGGTGACCATATCTCTGACAATTCTCGCATACTGGTTCGTTGTTTCCATTGTTATTGAATCTGAAATTATTAGTGTAATTCAAATTACCGTTACCATTATTCATTGGATTTCTTATGGGTGGGGCCTTGAACATCTGTTGTGCCCTTGGAATAAATTGATTCATTGTTGGGTTGACATTCGTTATCTGACTGTTGTTGACTTCACTGCTTGGCGTTGTTGTAACAGCTCCTGCTGTCATTGCTGCAACTTGTAGTTGTGGTAGTCGGAATGTTTCACATATATTGGCAATTTCAAGTGCTTTGTCTACTGTTTGCGGTGCTTGGCATCCCACGCCTGCTCTGATATCCTCATGTTTTAATCCTTTTATGAATACTGAGACGATTCTTTCCTCTGGTACTTTTTCGTCGCCAAAGGCTTCTCTTGCTAATCGCTTTAATTCACACGCATATAGAACATTTGATTCGTTTTGTTTTTGTTTTCGGTGTAAAAATTCTAATGTTTTTCGGTTGAGCTCTTTCGCGTTTCCGAACGTGTTAATTAGAAAGTCTTTAATCTCATTCCAGTTTCTAAGTTTCCTTGGGTCTCGTTTGGCTTCTAAATATACATCATGAGCACTCCCTGTTAAATACAGTGGCAGTCTCTCTCTAATTGCTATGTCTGGCCAATGACATATTGTCGTATACACTTCGAATTCTTTTATAAACGTCTGTAATTTATCGATACTTCCATCAAATGGTTCGCCTCGAAATTTTTCTCTAAACTCCCCGATATCCATTCTTTCGGGTTGTGATGTCATTTCATTGAATATAGGTGTTGTCCTTCCGTCCTCTGTCATATTGGTTAGGCTGTTGACTTTGGATTCTCTTAAAATACTGTTCTCCTCTTGGTCTGTTGATTCTCTGTCGCTGTTCTCGTTATCTGATGGATTGTCTAGAATATCCTCAAGTAATTTAAGACCTGTTTCCTCGTTTTACTGATTCTGGTTTCTTTGACGGTCTCTTTGAATAACTTCTCGATCTTTTTGCGGCTTGGTGTTCTACTGTTTCTAATAAACTGGGGTTTTTATTGATATCTGCTTTGGTTTGACTTCTGGTTTTTCTGTATATTCTATCAATTTTGGATCCAGTTTTGATTTATCTCTTTATTTTTAATTCCACTGGGAGTTATTTGAAATTGTTTTGATGCTTGTAACTGCTTTGGTACTTGTAATCGCTTTGTTATCTACTTTCGATTGTTGCTTTGTTTGATTTGTTGGTTGTTGATTATTGACTTGATTAAATATCTGCAAATAATAACACTTCTTGTACATATATTATACTGTATACCAAGGTTTTTACGGTTTTACTATAATAACCCATACTTTGGTATTTACATAATTCGCTTTGACTCGTCTTCTTGGGTATTCATTTCATGGCTTTAACTCCCCATTTTTTTTCCAGTCGATTTTAAATTATCTATTTTCTCGTAATAATTATCTATATGGTCGCATCATTTATCTATTTGGTCGCAGCAATAATCCACTCTCTATCAATATATCAAGAATAGATTATTACTACGACTAATATCAAAACACTATCATAATATAATCAAACATAATTATAATCAATACTCATACATATTATCAACTCTAGTATTCCCCCAAAAAAAAATATTGGTATTGTCGCATTCCCATATCCGCTACGTACTAACGTCTTTACTTCTATCTACTCAGCTCACCCTTTCGCGCTCTATATTTGATATAGAATTTCAATCGTTTGACCCTTGATCATTATATTTTATACTACTTTAATCGTAATCATTTTTACTTTCATCGTTTTAGTTCATCATCTTTTATCAAAAACATCTCATTTTTCTCAGTTGTTATTTTCTACTTTAAAACAATTTATTTTAATTCTCCTTAACTTCAATCGTCAGTTTTTACTTAAACGTTTAATTCTCTATTATCACTCTTTTTAATCGTAATTCTCAATTAAATTCTCAATTATTAATTCTCACTTAAAACATTTAGTCCTCAATTATCATTATCTTTACACATAAAAACAATTAATTTCAATTATTATCATCATTTTCTCTTAACACAATTAACTCTTAAATATCATTATTTTTACTCATCGTTTACTCTTAATTCATTAATTCACAATTTTTGTCTACTTTAATCGTCACTTTATCTGCATTCTAATTTTTTTTTTCTACTGGCGTAATTCCTTCAACACAACCCTCACTTGTATTGACAAAATCATCCAATATTTTATAAGTTTTATAATCCTCGGTCCACGACCGGTAAAATCTTTAAGCGTCATTTTATCCGCATTCAATTTTTTTTTCACTGGCGTAATTCCTTCAGCACAACTCTCACTTGTGCTTACAAAATCATCCAATATTTTATAAGTTTTATAATCCTCGGTCCACGACCGGTAAAATCTTTAAGCGTCATTTTATCCGCATTCAATTTTTTTTTCACTGGCGTAATTCCTTCAGCACAACTCTCACTTGTGCTTACAAAATCATCCAATATTTTATAAGTTTTATAATCCTCGGTCCACGACCGGTAATGTCCTAGCCTCTCCAAGCGCTACCCACACGAATGAAAAATCTAGGCCCTCCAACGCCACGCGTTAGGTTTATCCAACCGTAATCTGTACGGTTCTTAGCATGTCTTTTGACCCAGTCAGTGTCCGGTTAACTTGAGTCTCACTGCCGATTCATTGTGAATTCGATACTCGGGATGGGGTTATTCCGGGTCATGTACCGAACCACTGCTAGCAAAAAAAAATCAATTCAATTCATCATAATCAATAAATCTAACGTCCTGGCTTCTCCATACGCTTACCCATACGTATAGAAAGTCCAGGCCCTCCAACGCAACGCGTTAGGATAAATAACCGATAATGCCATTGTACCTCGACCATCGGCTCCTCAACAACGGTTTTATGCGCTAAGCGGTCTACCAATGGTGTTCACGCCGGGTACGGTTCTTAGCATGTCTTTTGACTTAAATTAGTTTTCCGGGTAACTTAAGTCTCACTGCCGATTCACTGTGAATTCGACACTCGGGATGGGGTAATTCCGGGTCGTGTGCCGAACCACGCTAGCAAAAAAATCATCATTGGTACCATTTATCTCATTATCTCATTATCATTTTACTCTGGCCAGTTCTCATAATCATTTAATTCAATTCAATTCTTAATTCAATTCTCATAATCATTTAATTCAATTTAATTCTCTTAATTCAAATTCTTAATCAATTTAATTCAATTCAATTCTCTTAATTCAAATTCATAATCAATATAATTCAATTCAATTCTCTTAATTCAATTCATAATCATTTTAATTCATTTCAATTCTCATTTTAATTCAATTCAATTCATTAATTCATCATTAATTTTTATATTCTTTTTCATTTTATCCATTTCAAAAATTTCAACATTCGCTTGGCCAACATACTATATCGTACGGGCTGTCCCTCTTTCCCCCTTTATTCAAAAAATAGAACGATCGCGTTAGCTTGTCCCTTACATGTGGTGATCAGTCACATACCAGAACTCACTAACATTTGCGACGGGCCCATTCTACTTATCTTACTCAGGGTGATCAAGGTTTTCCCGCTCCCAGGTATCGCGTACTAGCGCGAGGGTATCACTATTACCTCTCAATACTCTCTCTCATAATTACCATACACTAAGAAGAAAAGGAAGAAATAAACAAACAAGAAATAGAAGGGAAGTTATTATAAGCTTTAAACATTATCATTAATCAAAGAAGTCCACCATCATTGAACACTCCATCATACTTATTGTTTGATTTTTCAGCATTAGCTGTTTATGTTATGTTTCTGGTATTCACTTCCTATCATTTTATTCAACGACTTTATGATTTGTGTTTTGTGTTTTGTGTAATTGTTCGTTTTTACCTTTCGGTTGCTATATACCTTCTTTACTATTCAACATGTTGTTATTTGCTTCGGTTTATTATTCGCGTTCTCGTTACACGTTACTCACTCGCGGCATTGGTTACACATCGGCATACTCATTTATCATTTACGTAAATATCTTGGCTTCCTTTCTCGCGCCAATTACATCGAATCTAACTCACTACACTCATAGCTGGTCAATAGAAATAACGTATCATTTCATAAGCATTGGTCACATTGACCTTGTGCACTGTGCTTTCCGACTCAATTATCTCATCATTTACCTTTTACTCTACAGTTGCACATCGTCGTTCACGCATCTTCCGCCAATCGAACTCTCACGTCTCTCATTATCTTTATCGTTACTAAATAAACGTTCATTCAAATGGGTTTACAGTTTTATACCAATCTATAATTAAAGCGAAGTGTTTATGTACAACGTTTGGCGATTATGGCTGTTCACGGTTTCTAATTATCTAATTAATATCAGTAATATATATATACATATACATGAATAATGAATAATCAAAACAACAACACATTCTAATTTATATCAATTACGTCAGCAATATATATGCATTAATAATCAGAGACAACAATAATATTTTAATTTATCCCATTTATATACATCATAATAAAAATAAATATCTTCCACGTACAGGGTGGAATGATATCATAATAATACTAAGTTATTACCCCATTATTTACAGTCTTGATAATTACAAAAAAAAATGTTTTAATTTAATTTCCCTTCAATTTTATAATATATTACATAATAACTATATACTAATTTATGTTGACTTTTCCTTTCCCTTTATTATTTGATTTTTATTATAGCCACCCCCATCGTCTTAACCCATCCAGATAGCATTTAACTTGTTCGCATTATTATCCATTTTATCGAGTCTATGTTGATCTTTTATTACTTTATTCTTTTTAGTTACCTAATGTTTCTCATCATCTCATTCACCTTTGCTCAAACCATTGTTCTATTAAGTCCCTTTCATGATTTCGGCTTCTGCTCCTTCTACGTTTGCATTACATAACTCTGCTCACACGACAACATTGATTACACTTTGATTTTAATCATTTACATTTATCCTAATTAAAGTTACAAGTACTAGTACTAGCTGTAATAAACATTGTAATAGTAAAGATAATAATACTTATCATAATAATGGTACTTTGTTATAGTATTAATAGTTGTACTAATAAAATAATTATGCTAATTATGATAATAATAATTATGATACTAATAATAATAACAATAAGATTGTTATAATAATAATCATGTTAATAATACTTATGTTATAATATTTTAACTCAATATTAAACAATTTTAAAATTAGCATGAACGTTTCAATGAATCAAAGCGGTTGAATGTGAGTAACTATTTCCCAATTATTCTCTTTCCCCATAAACTAATTACACCATCGCACTTGTTGTTATTTACTATTCTCGCTCGCTTGTGCAACGAAATCAATTCTATCCCGGCTGAGCCCCCAAAATTATGCTGGGCACCGATGGGTCCTTAAAATAGTTTTTAACTGCCTAAGGGTTATCGTCCCCACCTAGCGCCTGCATAAGAATTTGAACCGCTAGTCACCCGTCATAAATGACGTTGGTACTGTGAACTAGTGGGTGGAAGGTTAGCAAAAGGTGAGCTCCTTCTCAAGAACTGCTAATGCCCTAACCCCCCTCGGGTCCATGAGCTGTCATAGAAGACTTCATGGTCTTACTTAATTGTCCCCTTCTTATTTTATCTAATTTCTAATTTATCTAATCATTAGATCACTCTGTTTCCCCATATTCAACCATTCTGGTCATATTTACCCGTCAATAACAAACAAATTTAATAACAAGTTATCAATTTATATTATACTCGATAAATAATTAACATATATGGATTACACAGGTAACAAATAATTAACATCTACAAATTTAATTCAGTTAAATTCAGTTAAACACAAAATTTCGCCATCAAAACCATTGGCGTCCAAGATGTGTCCCAACAGGCGTGCACGATTTACTCTGGCCTGTCGTTCCCTTTCCCTTTTGTTGGGCCGGTTCCTTCTGCGGTTCCTCTTCGGTAACCCTTCCGGTGTAGGTGATGGACCTGTTATCATTTGTCTAATGCCAGTGTCTTTACCTGTGGCATTTCTTAGCACTATCGCCTGCTGTTCTTCGGATAGGTGAACCCCACTCTGCAGGAGGCCTGTCCGGATGTTGTCTTTCAACTTCCACTCTTCAACCTGTTTCTCTAGCTCCCGGGCCTTCTGTTCGGCCGACCGCAGGGCTTCGTCCTTCTGAGCTACTTGATTCCTCAGTGTGTCGATCTCTTCTTTCAGCTTGATTGCCTTCTCGGGGTGGAGCCATGTCTGCTCCATGTATCGACACTTCCTCACCATGGCCTCTGCCCTCTGCGTTTGTGTCACTGCGGTTTGGTGGTAACTGGCTATATCCTTCGGAATTGTTCCAGAGTTTTCTTGTGAGAGTCCACTAAACAAAATTCATTCTTAACTTCATGTCTATTATTCTCTATGTACAATAAGTATTAATATATTCTGATCATTTATAAATGCAAAGAACTAATTTTGGCATCTGGATGGGGAAAAGATGGGTATGCTCTTTTCTACTTATATATTATAACGGATTCTGCTGTTTTCTCCTGATCAATTAGTTATAACAGGTATCAGCAACGATGTCGTTGACAATACCTGTGATAACCAAGGGTAGTTATGTAATTCATTATATTGTCATCATTACGATGATATTATGAAATTTATATTTTCTATTTAACATTAATTTACCAAATTAAAATTTTATTGAATTCAAATTTAGAAATTCTAAATTTAATTACTCTAAAATAATTGACAAAAATTTTATTGTAAAATAATAATTAAAATTAATGCTAATAATATAAAATAGTTTATTTTAATCTCCGTTTGTTTTTCCACATTTAAGTATTTTATTATTAGCTTTTCACCCGTTGCCATAGCAACGAGTCAACAATCGGAAAATTTCCAAGGTCAGAATTTTTACATGATTTTTAATTTTTATTTTAACTCATTTTAGGTTCCCTATCGAGATCCACACCTCCGCGGTGATCCAAATTAACTCCCCGACATTCTCTCAGGTATGATCTTCACTTCAAGCTAATTTTATTGATCATTGAGGTTGTAGAACGTCTAGAAATGAGCCGCGACAGAAAACCTGAAAATTGGAGTTTATCCACGGAAGAATTTTCCCGTTATTTTATTTGGCAAATTTTCTGCTTGATTTTTGGGAATAAAAGTTATTCTTTATTTCGCTTCAATTTTCTAGTTATTTTTGGTAATGTAGTAATGATAATTCGCAGTAAGAGTTATAATAGTACAGAGAATATTAGTGATAATAGTAATAATAATAATAATATTAATAATAATAATGCTAATAATAATAATAATAATAATAATATTAATAATAATAATAATAATAATGATTGTGATACCATATTAGGGACAATGGTCGTGGTATTAACCCATGGTGGGAGTATTAGCGGGGTATTGGGAATAATAGGGCTATATAGTTTAATAATATTAATAATAATAATAATAATAATAATAATAATAATAATGATAATAAATTTTTAACCATAATAATAATAACTATAATGTGGAAATAATAATATCAACGGCATTAATAATAACAATAATAATAATAATAATAATAATTTAATAGTAATAATAGCATTGGATTCCTTTAGAGATAATGGTCGGGTTCTAATGAATTTGTGTACTGGAATTAATGGGACTATATAGTTATAGCAATACTATACTAATAATATTAATAATAATAATAATATTTTAATAATAATAATAATATTTTTAATAAATAATAATAATAATATTTTAATAATAATTAATAATAAAAATATTTTAATAATAGTAATACTGATATTAACAATCATGTTAGTGTGAAAAACAAGGATAATAGTAATAAAATTTATGTTAATAACATCAAATTATGAATAAAGTAATATTAATGGTACTATATGGAATTTTCGGTAATAATAGTATGGTGCTTATAAGGCTTATAATAATGTTAATAATATTAATACTCGTTTAGGGCCAATATTAATAATGTTAAAAATAATGAAAAACTTGGAATAATATTCAAAATAATGAACGAAAATTCACAATATGAATAACGATAATAATCATAATATCAGAAAGAAAATAATAATTTTAACAGTAATAACATTTAATAAAATGATAAAATTAATAATGAAATATTAGTAATAATAATAAATTTTAACAGCGTGATAGTCACGTTAGCAATTATTTTATGGGCTGTGGCGTCGTAAATTCGAATTTTAAACTGAACGTAAAGTCTTCGGTTAACATTCCAACGTCGATTTGGCATGTAGATTGGATACGAAAATGCGAGTTATGGCCGATTTGACTTCCTAATGTGGTTAGTCGCGGATTTTAGTGAGCTGTGTCATACATTTATGCTAAGATAACATTGTTATTTACCAAAAAAACAAAATGTATTCTTTCTGACTCTTCTATAAACTAGTCGGTATATCCTTCTTTTTTTTTTTTATGTTATCACTTTATATTTAGCCTTTCCCAGGACCTCGACTCAACTCTTTTGAGGGTCGGGCGATAGGATTTAGGAAGGGGAGAATACTGGGCAGGCCTGGTTACTACCGGCACCGCGGCTTCCCCACTAACGACCGGTTCGATCCGGGGTATCGAAAAAATAATTTCATTTTACTATCTTGTTGCATGTAAATCTATTATGTAAGTCATAGATCGGTTATTGTCGTCAAAAGTTAGATTATTTTGTCTCAAGAACAAATCCTTTGATGATGGAGGTTCAACAACACGGTCGAATTCCTCGATCACGAAAGGACGTTTCTTGTGAGCCTTTTCTGTAGCATAATTAATACAAAAAAAATTAACAAAAATTCTCATGAATAGAATCATATTAAATATAACATAAAAATTAACTAAAATTACTTTTTCCAAATGACAATGAAATAATGATAAAGTATTATGAGCAATAATAAAATTAAGAGAGTTTTTTGAGAGTGTTTTTAGAGAGTGTTTTTTGTTCAGCCAGCTTCGCCTTATATATCATGATTGTTCGTGTGTGTGTTTTGATGCAGTAAAACAAGGAATTCTCGAATATTCCAAAATTTATAAAATTTTTATTCTTTTTGATTTAAATTTAAATTTTTACATTTTTATATCTCAGAATTTTTATTAAATTTTTATTTATTTTATTTTTCTTTAAATTTCCGTTTTTAAGTAATTTTAAATTTTCTGCTCAAAACCACACAGGCGTTATCGTTCTGGCTAAACAAAAGTAAAAGAAAAGGGTTTTTATCAGTTTTTGCCCAACAATTTCAAAATTTTCAAGACCGACCGGAGTTCTTATGGGAAGCCACCGTTATCTATAATATTCCAAATCTCAAAAATCTTTCTGACTCAAGTCTGATTCGATACTAATTTCTTTCTTTTTCAATTTTCTCAACTATTTTTCAATAAATTATTATGCATCGGATTGCCCAATTTTTGTTTGGAAAATTGTGTCTAAGTTATTGATTAGAGACTCCCTTATATAGTAATCTCCTCTCGACAACTAATTAGTTTTGTAGAATTTTGATTGGACTCCTGGGGAACTCGTGGAATAAGTAGGCAGTGGTGGGTTTCTGGGTTTTGATATTTAAGACTATATGGTTGTTACCCAGACAACTCAATACAAATATTTCCTTTGCTTACCACTCGGCACCCGTTGCTAAGCAACGTTGGAACTGTGTTCGAGTGGGTAGATCGTCCGCAAAAAGTGAGCGCTATTGGTAATGCTATAATTGACCGAACGATCCATGGGTCCAACGAGCCGTCGTTAGAAGACTTTTGCTCGCTTTAAGTTGTTTGGTCCCCTTAATTCTAAGTCCCTATCGTTTATTTAGCTATTTTGACAACATTGGTTCGGAAACAAAGTGGGTGGTACTTCTTATTTAAACCCTTTTTCAATGTCGTTTCAAACCACTAGGATGATATATAAATATAACAAGGTATATATAGAAACTACAATCTCCATCCCGCTTTATTTGTCGATTAAATACATGGTCTTTGATAATCCAGGCTTATTTGAAAATCGAGCGGCTCGGCGTTTAGCCCGCTCCTTACGTCCAGGTCGACGACTGTTTGTTGCTGTTGTGATTGAAGTAGTGGTCGTGGTAGGAGTTGACGTTAAGATTGTCGATGGGGCAGTACTCGACTCGCGGTAGGCCAATTGAGAGGGGCGAAGACTAGGGGGTAGGTCACCGCTGCCCCTTCTTGACAGGCGGACAACGCTACCTCCAGCCCCTTTATTTGATTCTTCAGGCCCTGGGCCAATTGCTTCTCTTCCGCCCATCCCTTTTGCGCCGCGGCAAGTTTTTGATATAGCGATTTGACCCTCTTCGGCTCTATCCACGTTGCCTTGGTTTGTTGAGTTTCCCGGACTAGTTGGACAAGCTGGTCATGGAGTTTTTTGTTGGCCTGTCTCGCATGAGTTAATTCGGTTTGTAGTAATTTTACGGGATCCATTTCTAGAATAACAAGGGTTAAATTTCCATGATGATTCTATAGTAACAAGTGTGATCAATACTAAACATAGTTTCGAACTTAATTCAAAGACAAAGAAAAATTTAAAGCTGGATTTCCATTAGTTTATTAAATGAGAAAAACATTTCCGATAATTAACGGTCACTGTTTAGGGGATTATGCGTCTTCGAAGAATCGCTTGATTCCGTCTTCCGGGGAGTAACCCTGAATCACAAATACTGGCCTCTTGGTGTTTCGGGTCGGCCTCGGGAAGGTGGATAAGTGCTCGCTAGACGCCCCGCTGCTAGGTCGTCTTTGACGTTGGCCAAGTATCTCGTGGCCCGCTCCACTGAGGCATCGACGTGGCGCTGGTGGTTCAGAAGATTTTCCAGGAGTACTTGGGCTTGAGTTAAGATATCCTGGGACGGATTTGGTTCACTGGACGTCCTTTTGAATTGTCTCATAGTGATTTCTGCCAGGGAGATATCCTCCCGACGGTTGTCTTCTGGCATATCCGGACATCGCTCTCGACATACACGATTCTAGGCCTGTCGCCATTGCTCCACGATATAAGTAGGGGTTTCAACGAGAGCTCCCGATCGTCCTGAATAGAAAGTTTGATGAGTTTAGCATTATAACCCAATATTTCTCTCAGTAAATTAAGATTCGATCGGTTCTCTTGGGGTTTTCCCAATTATCAAAATTTTCTAGTCGTTCGGCGGGCAAAATAAAAGAGAGCTAAACTAACTATTTTTGGAGTGCGTCAAGTCTCCACGAAAACTCGAAATCAGACGTGGGCTACTAACACGGTTGGCAATATGTTCTCGACCCAATCACCCTCTCCCTCTTATTCATATGCGGAAAATTGTAGGTCACATGGACGGAATTATCTTTTGAGGAAAAATCGGCATATCAAGACTACCCGGTGTACACATTCTTATGTCGTGAAGGGTATATTCGATGAAGAAAATTCTTGTTCAATTTATTGGATAATTAAAATACCTGGACCGAATGTGGTGACAATAATAAAAAGGATTCATTGATTCGACTGAAATAAACAAAAAAATACCTGAAATGATCATAATGTCAATATTTTATGTGATTAAACTTTAACATGAATTAATGAAACAAAGTATCTAAAAAATCCTAATATTAATAAGTTACGTGGCTAAAACTTAGAATAATTACTAGCGAATAGCTTCCCCAAAAATGACTGTCGGGCTGTTTGTTTGTGTGGTTAAAACCGGAATCTTCATTCAATAGATTGACAACTAGATTACCTATAACACCAAAGATCAGTGAGACTAACGATGGTGAATGTATTTATAAACACAAAAAATTGATTATTATACTCAACATTGGAGTGAAAAGGTTTTATCATATTGGGATTTGTCTTGTGCGGGAGACCACGATTTACTACGGACTCTCTTGGGCTCTCATTTGGCGGGGGAAAGCTATACAGTTTTGACTCTGAATTTTTATCTAATGCTCGGGTATAATTAGAATCTCGTTAATAAAAATAATCAAAATTTACTCGACGGAGGGGCTTCTGCGGCATCCAGAGAATTGGGTTTTAGATTTTCTCCTGGGTCGTTTGGTGAATTCATAACTTTCAGCTAGGTTAGAATGATGTATTTCTTCTGACGTCGGTTAATATATTGGTGAGTGTGCGTGTTGTGTGCCGGATGATCGGGGTAGGTAGACATGAATGAAATATCAATTACAGCGTGACAACAGCGAGGTGGATGTTTATATTGGTTGATCGGCGGAAATGTCGGCGAGCTTTATTAAGATAAAATTGTTTATTTCATGGATTGTAAATTTATGAAATTCAGTTTAGGCTAATTGTACTTTAGAGTTGCGAGTGTTGTGATTTATTTGGTAAGTTTTATTAGCTAGCCTCCACCATAATGAGTTTCTTATTTGAAGGAATTTAGCGTGCAATGCGTGTGAATTCGGGGATTCAGTTCACCCTGTCATTTCGCGGGAGTTTCATATTTCCTTAGCGTTGACTACAACTGCGTTTTGGATTGTCCCTATCTCTCGCTACTGATCGCCCAGCTGGTTTATCAGAAAAATTTGTTGATTTCTTAACTCTCTCTGGTCGCCTGGTAATTTATAATATAAATTCAGTTAATTAATCTCGGTGTGAATTTCAGGGAATTCTCCTCGTTAAAAGTTTTCACAGCGGCGAATGCAGTCAGAAGTTGTTTGTCAGATCTATCTGTCTCCCTTTGGATATCACTGGCTGTTGTCGTGATTTACCCAGTGAAGTCTCTATTCAGATTTTTCTTTGCAATTTGGTGTTATTATTCGTTATCAATCACGACAAGGAAAAATTGGTGCTGGTATGATGGAACTCTAGTCTAGCCGAACCTTCAACAAAATCGGATTGCTACGTTCGTCGCTTGAGCTTTGTCTTATAGTCCTAACTATATCATTTCGGTGTGAATTTAATGGAATCTTGACGATATCTTATGCCTATTCGTGGCGAAGTTGATTTTGGTAATAAAGTTTAAGCATCTTTAATTTTATCTTTAAAATTTTTAATAGTAAGGTAAACTTTTCATAATGTTTAAAGAAAAAATCTTTTTTATTGAATCTTAAAAGTTTACGATGATTACTTCAGGGATTTTTCTATATAAGACCAATTATTAGGGTGGTATGCTCGCGATGATCGCTTAATAGTTAGAATTATTCCTATAAACCGTACCTGGGGATTAGGGTAATAGTATGAGACTATCGACGATTTAGTTTAAATGATTTCATTCGTTACACGGGCATTCGAAAAAGGCGCGTCTATGCTCTGACTTAGAACCTGATTAAATTCTCTGCTTTACTAGAAGTTTGAGGTGATTTGTTTAATAACAATTAAAAATCTTCAGTTTAAAGTTAAGTTAAATCGTTAGTTATTTCATTTTCATAGCAGCGATTTCATATTGATTTATTCCTCGTAACCTTTCCCTTTAATAAGCCTTAAACGCATTTTATGTTCATATTATATTTAATGAGTGCCCACTGGACTACTCGGTGTGGTGATTTTGAGCCGTGTGTAGAATAATTTAGGTCGAATTTGCAGAAAACGAGAAACGAGGAAGTAGCCAAAAGACCCCTTCCTTATTTCTCCTTTCTTCTATACAGAATAGTATTGACGTTCCAATCCCTGCGTTCCGCACGCCGGGTCTTCACGGGCACAGATCATTGGCGATATTCCACGCACTTACACGAATCTGAATAGTATGTTGATTTTTCTGACTTGCGATGTGTCTTGGCTGTGGGCCGGAAATATTTCGACAAATAAATTAATTATGAAAAACAAATTAAGTTTTATGAAAAAACGAGTTAATTTTAAACATTATAAATATGTATTAATATGTTAAAACAATATACAAATTACTTGACCAAAATCATAGAATTATCATAAGAACAACATAAAAACACATCTCCCCCCACGCCGACATCCAAGCAGAGCTCTACCGAGGGTGCGAGGACGGGACGTGGAAAGAGAGTTTCCAAATAAAACTTCTGCTCACCTAAAATTGAACTTAAATAGATTTTTAAAACTAAATCCAAAATTTTCAAAATTGATTTCAAATGGTTTTTGGTTAAATTTTATGTGAAAATGCATCGGTATTTATACCTATTTTCTGTCCCTAACCTCGCGTGTTATTTTTGATGTAGTAAAACAAAATTCGACCTTGTTATTTTCTAGTGTATTCTAATCTTAATTTTTATTATTTTCTAATTTATTTTGATAATTTTTATTTAAAATTTTTATTGAATTATTTCTAATTCAAATTCTTTGATTAAATTTCATTTTCATGAAATTTTATTGATTTAACGATTTTCGGTCGAATTTGTTGGGTTTTCATGTTATGTTTGTGTTTGTATCGTGCGGATCTTGTTGCATTTTGTTATTATTTTAATTTATTTTTATGTTTATTTATTTTATATGTAATTATTTTTTTTTCTCATATTTGATAGAGTTTAGTTGATGTTTTAATAGGTTTGAGTTTGAATTTGCATGTTATGTTTGCATGTGTGTTACCGATTCATTTAAACATTTTCCAAGGCCGTTTGTGTTCTGGCCCAACAGTAGTTAGTAGCACACTGGGACCACACACCATTGCGTTATATATAGGGGGAGTTTATTTAGTGATCATTTACGGTCTGTATCGATTACATAATGATGTAATTTTTTGTGTTCTTTATCATTTTTTTTGTGTGTATTTTTTCGAAATTTTTTAGTATATTTGTTAGTGGATTTTTATGTATGTTTTTTAGTATATTTTTAAGAATATTGGTGGGTTTCTGGGTGTTGATATTTGAGACTATATGGTTGTTACCCAGACAACCCCATACAAATATCTTTCGCTTGCCACTCGGCACCCGTTGCTAAGCAACGTTGAAACTGTGTTCGAGTGGGAAGATCGTCCGCAAAAAGTGAGCGCTATTACTAATGCTATAATTGACCGAACGATCCATGGGTCCAACGAGCTGCCGATAGGAGGCCTGTGGTCGATTTTGATTTTTAGGTCCCATTATTCTCCTTTCTCTGTCAAATGTTAATCTATACTCTCATATCATCTATCTTTATGTCCATTCGCTTGGTCCTTCTTATTGTCCATGCTGATGATTGTTTATGGTCTGTAAACCCTTGTTTATGTTAAGTAACCACAGTACATCTCTTACCCTTATCCCTATTATAACTACAATGTTCCCTATTATTATTACTAGCATCATCATTGTTACTATTATATATATTACCTTTCTTAATTGTTACTACTAAGTACCTTTATTATTATTTTTATTACTATAACTACCATTATATTTATTGTTATTACTACTATGATTATTACTACTATTATTATTATCATAATTATTATCATCATTACTACAAATACCATGATTATGATTATTATTATGATTATTATTATTATTATTATTATTATTATTATTATTATTATTATTATTATTAAGATTTTGTAGGGATCCGTCCTTATTCCTCGGCGTTAAAAAATTTTTATTGATATAAAACATTAGCCGTAGTCCATCTGTATTTTTCGGTTTTCGATAAAGTATTTTTGTAAATTCGAAAATTTTAGCAGCGTTCCGCCCTTATTTTACGCATTCCATTTTTACGTTACTATTTTTGTTAAGTATTTTAATTAATTCTGAAAATTTGAGCAGCGTCCCGCCCATATTTTCCGCCTCAACTCAAATTAATTTATTTAATTCTTATTTAAAAACATTATTTTTCATGATTTTGGTAGTTCGGATTAATCTTTTTCCGATGGCTATTCATTTTTACTGTTGCAACGATTTCGCAATTTTCCCCGCTACCCATTCCCTCTTTTTGTCCTTAAAATCTATGTATGTTCATATTATATTTAATGAGTGCCCACTGGACTACTCGGTGTTAGAGATTTTGAGCCGATTGTTGTAAAAAATTTATGTCAATTTTACAGGAAACGGATGATGAAGGAGCAGCCAAAGGGCTACTCATTTATTTATTTATTTATATTTTATTTTACTTTTATGTTTTTGATTTTATATTTATTTATGTTCTCTCAGATTTTAAAGTGTTTAGTTGGTGTTGTATATTGTATTTTAAGTTATCTTGGTGCTGGGTTTTCGTGCTGTATTACTGATGCATTTAAACAATTCTCAGGGCTATTTATGTGCTGGCCCAACACCATGGCTTCTCAAATACCATTTTATGAATCTTCAGAATCAGAAGATGATTTTGAAAATGAAATATATAAAGATAAGGAAAATATTAACAGAGGTACCAATCGAATGAAAAAAAGATCGCGTGATTGGAAGTTTGAAATGACATATACAAATAAAGATAAGCGATTGATTTCAATAAATCCGAAAATACTTGGAGGTATCATTATGAAAATAGAACTGCTGATTCTAAAAGAGTTTACTATAGGTGTAACAAAGCAAAATTAAAAAGGAAACAATGTCCAGCTGGCATTTTACTTCAGATACACCTTAACAATGAGTGCGTTGATTTATATAGAACTGGAGCAGATCACATGCACGACAATCAGTGATGAGCTGTAGCCGGTTCGCACCAGTTCGATAGAACTGATTGTTAAATTTTTTAATATTTAATCGAACCGGTTGTTATTTTGGATTAAATAAAATTTTAAGTTAATAAAATCTATTATTTATTACAAAAACTATTTATAATTTCGATTAAATAGGTTTATAATATCTATCTATAGAAATACGATTTCCAGTTATAATTATATTGTGGTTAAACTTATGTTTTCCAGTTTATATCTAAATATTTTGTAGCCCTTTCATTTAGAAAATAATATTTGATGAAACACAATAGTAAAATTTGTGATTATTTTAATAAAGTAAAAAATAATGATGAAGAAGAAAATATTTCAAATTCTGTATGCAAGGAATCACCAACAGAATCTTTCTCTACAATTCTATCAGCCAATCTCGTTAAAGATAAATCAACTGTGAATATTTTTCCAGATCAATTAAAGCTATTTCAGGATGGTTTGGGTGTCAAAAATAAAAAACTTGAACGTATAAAATGCTCCTCATTCGATAATTTGGATATTTGTACAGAACAGAACATTCACATTTAGCAAGTATGGCGAAACTTTGAAGTTCAACCATCGGAAACAACGAAATTTATTCAGCAGGCTTCATAAAGGAAACAAATAACTGAACATTTCCAATCAAAAACACATTTATTGGTTTTAAAAATGCTTGAACTAAAAAATAGAAATGAACTAACCAAAGTCATCAATTCAATGAATGACAAAAATATGACTAATATCAATAAAATTTGCAATATTTTTTACTGCTTAATAAAAAGAAATAGGCCGCTTTCAGATATGGAAGCAGAAGTTGAACTTCAGTTGAAAAATAGGCTAGATATTGGAATTTGCTACATTCTATATTTATTGCAATTAGAATTGCAGAATATATAGCAAAGCAAATGAAAAAATGATTTGTTGAAATAATAATGACATCCAATTCAAAAACCTGCGTAATCATTGATGAAGCATCAACTATATCAAGTAAATCTGTCCTAGTCATTTTTTGAAGTTTGAAATGGAGCTAGAAAACCCTACCTTTTTTTGGATTTAATTCATTTAAAATCTCAAACCGCTGAGCATATTTTTAATATCCTGCTGCAAACTTTAATAATAAATGGCTTTTCCATGAAATTTTTGAAAGAAAATTTGATTGGTTTTTGTTCTGACGGTGCAAGTACAATGCTTGGTCAAAAGTCGGGTGTTGCTACAAGATTAGTAAAAGAATTCCCTTATATAATAGTTTGGAATTGCTTAAACCATCGCCTTCAGCTTGTTTTGGATGATGCAATGTATGAAATAAAGCAAGTGATTCATTTTAAATCATTTATCGATAAAATTTATGTTATTTTTCATCAATCAATTAAAAGTCAATTACTTTTACAAAATATATCAAGCGATTTTGGAATGGAAATAATCAAAATAGGCCGTGTTTTAGGTCCAAAATGGGCAGCATGTAACTTGAAATATGTTTTGGCTGTTTGGCGTGCTTATGTACTACTTTATAAATGTTTTACCGAAGGTTCAAAATATTTTGGTATGGCAAACCGACTTGAAAATTAATATTTTTTAAAGGATCTAGCGCTTATGATTGATATTCTTCAAGAAATTTCTTATTTATCAATAGGGTTGCAAGCCAGGTTTTTTTTCTCTTCAAAAGGCAACCAAACTATTAAATAGAACTGTAAATGTTATGATACAAATGAAAGAAAAATTAGGAATATTTGAAAAAAGTTGAAGAAATGTTATCTTACCTGCATTTGCAGATATTCCTTTTATAGAAAATAAAAAATTTGAAAGTCTCCTACGAAAAAATGTTATTGAAACTATAATTGACAAATGAATTCTCGAATGTTAAATTGTGGACATATAAGAATGAACAAAAATGAGAAAATAAACTATGTAGCTGAATTATTTAATTTACTAGAAGGAAGTGATTGGTATTTGGAAGAAGTTACATTCCCTTGGATTTATGGGATTTAAGAAAAATTGAGAAATTTGAATGAAATAATTATGTACGAAATTCCCATAAACGATTTCAGAGATTATGTACAAAACATAATTGAAGGAAAAAACTTCGTAATACATACAATTCAAAAAGCTAAAAATAAAATTAATACTATTGCTATAGGTTCAGCAAAGGCCGAACGAGGGTTTTCATTAATTAATATCATTTGTGAAAAGAAAAGAGCTAATCTTTCGGAAGAACATATTTCTAGTTAAATGACTGTTAATATGGTTGAACCACCACTTGACAGATGGAATGCTGAAGAATATGTTAAAACTTGGTTAAGGAACCATAATTCAGCTGATGATACCAGTGTTCGAAATAAAGCAAAAAATATATATAATTTCAGCACAGGCTAATCAAATAAATAAAAAAAATTAATTTTATTCAAATAAAACGATCTTCTATTAAAAAAAGATTTTTTTGTTAGTTTTTGTTTTGAGAGAACCGGTTGTTAAAATTTTGGCAGCTCATCACTGCAGACAATTTATTAGATAATAATAGATAAACTGAAGAGATGAAAGAATAAATTAAGAAGCTTTACAATTTAAAAATAAAACCAAAAGCAATATTGCAAAAACTTAGAGAAAAAGGCTTACATCCAAAAAATAAATCACAAGTATCCAGCTATTTGAAAAAATTAAATAAATTGAAGTATGGATCAACAAAAATCAGTCTTGGAGAACTTGAACAGTGGTGTGTCGATCATAGTAATATACCTGAAGACGAAAATGTAAGTTTTGTTGCTGCATTCAGCATTCAATATCGCAATGAATAAAACGAACAAGAAATGGAATCTGAAGATGAAGAGGAAGAGAATGAATACAACTTTAGAGTTCTAATTTCTACGAAAAGACTTTTGAAATTAGCAAAAAATTTTAAAAGATTCACGCTGATGCTACATACATGTTAAATTGAGAAGGCATGCCAGTTTTAATAATTGGTACAACCGATATGGACCGCCATTTTCATACCTTCGGTATTTCCTTGTGCTCTAATAAAAAAAACATATGATTTCATTTTTATATTTGAGTCACTTTTTAATTCGTTAAAAAATCTCGGTAAGAACATCCATTTTGATACTTTAATTTCAGACGCTTCAAATTCAATCCGAAATGCTTTCAAAATGGTTGTGTCTTAATGTAGTCAAATATTTGCATTTAGTTGAACAAATATTCAGAGAGAATTTATTAAACGATATTGATACTCTTCAGTTGACTTCAAATAAAATTATTTATAAAAAAGCCAAGCAATTATTTATTAAAAAAGTCTTCAAAAGAAACAAAATGATTTTATCGACTATATGAAGGAAATGTCGTTAACAACTCATCAAAATTGGTATGAAGGAGTACTCAGCAATACTCCATCAACCAACAATGCACTAGAATCATTTAATTTAGTTATTAAAAAAGAAGATACTCTTAGAGAAAGATATCGCTTATTGCGTTATTTTGAACTTTGTCTCGATTCTGTTAAAAAATGGTCAAATCTTTATGAAAACAATGACAAAGTATTCGTCAAATCTCCAACGATTGATCTAAAAAATGAACAGATGGTTACCATTGGGCCAAAAGTAGTAAAATAATAAAATCTAAAACTCTTTCCAAATGTGTAGAGTACACTGTCCAGCAGGAAATGAATCAAAAGTATCAGAGGATGAGATACAAAAAAGAAGAAAGGTACATGTACTTGTCCATCCTTTTTAAAAGAATACATGTGTAAGCATGTAAGTGGTGTACGTATTCGTCTAAAATATGTCAAGCCACCACCTGCTGCCAAACAAATACCAATCGGAGAGAAACGTCATCGAGAAATACCAAAGAAAAAAAGAAAAGCATTACTAGTAGATTACTGATTATTTTTGTTTACTGATCACATTTTACCAATCATTATTTGAATAAATATTAATCACTTGTTAATTTTTGCTTGATCAAATTCCATTTTAATGCTAATCATTTATTAATTTTTAACTGATTAAATGACATTAAATACTGATCATTTAATTAAAATATTGATCATTTTAATAAAATACTGATCAAAAAATTTTTTTACTGATCATTTTATTTGTTGCCTAATAATAATAATAATGTAAAAATTAATAAAATTTGTGATATTCCAATTAATTTCTTTTTGTCAAATCAATTTTTTCCCATCAGCAACACCAATTATATTACTCCCTAATAATTAGGTTATCTTTGCTCCTAGAGCAAATTCGATTTATTTTAAAAAATTGTTAGGCAAATTAGATTTTAGATTATATTTTTTTGTAGACTGGTATAAATGGTATCAACAATTTTATTTATTAACCAATGAGACCGCGCTATTACCATGCCGTCTCATCGGCTCGTGAATTATTTTATCTTCTTACCTTAAAATGGGGAGATTACATTTTATTTCTCATTTAATTAAAAAAAATTTTTGTTGTCGATTAACATCCAAACATGACCAATTTTCATATTGAGTTTGGATTATCGATCTTGTCATTTTTTTGTAATGGGTTGTATTTTTAAAAGTCTCAAAGTTGGAAATAATTCTGGTTCATGCATACAAAGAAATTTTCTTGACATGTTGTATAGATTGATACTATCTCCCATATCCATGGTAACCGTAATTAAATGGATTTTAATATCTTTATTCTATATTGTAATTTATAAACATCTAAAGGTTTCTTGAAGCCCTTGATTCTGCATTTGCCGGATTTGAAAAATATTATAGGGTATTTTTCCATTCCTATCAACAATTTGCTGTGGTTTACCATTCGGAAACGTCATTTTGAAACGTTAAAAGTTCCTTTATAATTTATATTTGATAACAAAATTAAACAATAATGAAATATTATTTTTTATATACGATTTTAGAAAGAGTTTATTAAAATGTATCATATAAACAAAAACTATATTTATACAAATTAATAATGGAATTAAGAAATGATGCGGTATATCAAATCGTCGGCCCAAGTGGTAGTGGTAAAACTATGTTTATGTGCAAATTACTGAAATCTAATTTATTGCTAACAAATTTACAAGATTTATTGGCACAATGGTGCAGATGAAGAACATGGATTGACTCAAGGTACTTTCTGTAAATTTCAAAATATGAAAATAGTAAAGGGTTTCAATAAAAACTGGTCAAGTCGATTAAGGAAAGGCGATGTCATCATTATTGATGATTTGTATCAGGAAGCTAATAATGAAAAAGATTTTAATAATTTATTCACCAAAATTAGTTCATATGTTGATGTTACAGTGATTTTTATTACTCAAAATCTATTTCACCAGGATGGGGCACATCGAACACGTAATTTAAATGTTCAGTATTTAGTTATTTTCAAGAATCCTAGAGATTCAACAGTTATTGATTTTCTTGCTCAACAAGCTTACCCTAATAATTGTAATTTTCTTATCAGTGCATTTCAAGATGCAACAAAATCACCACATGGATATATATTTCTTGATTTCACATAACAATGCAATGACAATTTACGGCTAGAAACAGATATTTTCATCAAAGAAGGTGCCATGGTTTATAAACAAAGTTGAAAACAATAACATGTAAAAATGTTTATGAAATCCAGGCTTTAAAATATTATAGAACTTAGATAAAGTATTAAAAAGAAAATAAAGACTGAAAAGTTCTTCCAAAATGCAGTTATACACCATTTAAAAAGCTAATAACCGAGAATTTCCTTGCAATGAATCTAATTTCGAAAAACCCTAAACCTATTAAAAAGAGTAAGAAAAATAATAGGGTCAAAATCGTTAAAAATCATAGGAGTTTCCCGTATTTTAATGCATTGTTAAAGGCTTCCATTATAAAAAGAATGACTATTTTGCAATAATTTCCAAATTTTGTTGTTGATGATTTACTCAAAATTCTACTAAACGTAGTCAGAGGTAAAATTAAAATCAGTAAATCTAAATAACTAGTGTTGAATAAACATCGTAAGCTTTTGTCATCGCTAGCAAATGACAAAATCATATATAAACAACAAGGCGGTTTCATCGGAGCAATGTTACCATTAGCTAAATCATTATTAGGTGGAGAACAATAAACGATGGGTCAATCATTACCTAATGTTAAATTAAAATTTAAATCATCTTGTTGTAATGGAGAAGATTTGGACAAACCCAGAAAACAAAGAAGGTTTCAGTGGAGTGGCAAAGTTAAAGAAAAGAGTCCCAAATTCGACAAAGGAAACGCAAAAGTGGTTGTCAGATCAGATTGCGTACAATTTAAACAAACCAATGCGGAAAAGATTTCCAAGACAAAGCGGTATTAATGATTTATGGCAAATGGATTTGATGGAGATGATACCGTATTCAAAAATAAATAAGGGTTATAAAAATATTTTAAAGTGTATTGATGTTTTCAGTCGTTTTGCCCACTGAGTACCAACCAGGACAAAATCTGCCGAGGAAATATCTAAAGCAATTAATAATATATTTTAAAATGAGCATCCAGACAACTTGCAAACCTATTTAGGTATTATTATTATTATTATTATTATTATTATTAATATAGGCAAGGAGTTTTACAATAGTAAAGTTAAGCAAATCCTGCATCGTTTCAAAATAAATCATTACTGGTACATTCTCAATACAAAGCCGCACATGTTGAAAGATTTAACCGGACATTGAGGGATAGATTGAAGAAATATTTCGTGCACCAAGGTAATAAAATATGGATAAATGTATTGCCGAAAATACTTGTTAGTTATAATAATTCATCACATTGAGGTCTGAATGGTTTGAGATTCGTAGATATTAGCTCGAAAACATAAGTTAAATCAAATTCGAAAAATGAAACGCAAAAGTGGTTGTTAGATCAGCTTGGTACAGTTTAAACAAACCAATGCGGAAAAGATTTCCAACAAGAGCTTATAAAACATTTGGTATTAACGATTTATGGCAAATGGATTTGATGGAGATGATACTGTATTCGAAAATTAAAAAGGGTTATAAATATATTTTAAAGCGTATTGATGTTTTCAGTCGTTTTGGCCGCAGAGTACCTCCAAGAGAAAATCTGCTGAGGAAATATCTAAAGCAATCAATAATATATTTAATGAGGGGCATTCGGACAACTTGCAAAGTGATTTAGGTATTATTTTATGTATTTTTTACAGCAATGTTATAATCACGCTATATACTTTGTGATTTTAGCAGTTTTTTAAGAAAAAATGATAATATAATATCTTTATCTAGTAGGAGTGAGATAAAGATGAAGAAAATGATCTGTATAATAGTCAAATCGACGCTGAAGAAAATTATTCATCAGAAAATGTAATTATTAAAGTTAATTACAGGCAAACAATAGAGAAGTTAAGAAAAATAGTGTTGATATTTAAACAATCACCTGTTAAAAATGGAATTTTGCAATATTATGTTACAAAGGTAAAAAAATTTGAACTGCAGTTAATATTAGATTATCGAACTAGGTGAAATACTATTTGAAGTTTAATAGGTTCTTATAATAGAGGTTCTTAAGAATTAAAGATTGTATAGTATCAGCATTGTGTGATTTGAATATGGATATTGATTTATTATTTTATTAAATTATATTTCATATTAAATTTTATTGAACGAGAAATTATGAAAGATTTTCGAGTAAAAAACAACAATAATTTTCCTAAATTCTAGTAATTCTAGAGAGATTTTTAAAAAAGTTCCGAACCCCGAAAAAAATAAAAACTTAATTTGCGAGATTTCTCATTTCCGAAAAATTAAAAATGTCAGGAAATCACAACCTTTAATTCGGTTGTCATACTAATTATCGAGTCCCATTTTTTATTATATCTTTTTGATTTGATCAGATTTGGTTATCGGAATTTAGTGTTTCAGATAATATTTCTTCTTTATTGGCTAGGTATATTGTCCAATGACCTCCATTCCAATAGATTAACCAGATTGATTGTCACCAGTCATCGAGTTCGTCCATTTTTATCCCTTTTAGAAAAGCTGTTTCGCACTCATCGGATAAATTTATTGTCATCTTTATATAGGAACCTTATATGCGATTCAATTGCAGTCCCTGATAGTCAGGATGGACTGGAAGGGATGACAGTCTCTTCAGGTGTGGTTTATACTATTCCTTTTACTCGTTTCGTTTATTCTTCTTTCTATATGGGATGATATGGCTTTCGATATCCTTGAAAGATGAATATTTCGCACTGTACACATTTTGCTCAGACAGGTATGGTTTTTGAAGTTTTATGAGATTTTACTTGGTGATCTTTGATTTTTAATGTTTTTGCTTTTTCTGTTATATCCGGGTGTTGATGACTATATCTTTAGATCATTATTTAAGATAACTTTGTAGTTTATCTTAAAATCGAAAAACAATGGTTTGCATTTACTGCATTTTAAAGTTAGATTTTGTCCAATACAACTTCATTACCTTTCAATATTTCATATAACTTCGTTAAAAAGAAAGTTTATTTAAGTCTTGATTTCCATTTCATTAATCGAATAACATTTGGTTTATTTTTAGAATTTAGTATTAGATATACATTTTAATTACTATATTAAAATTTTTTTATTTTTCATTTAGTTTCTATTAAAATTTTTTATTTAAAAAAACTAGTTCATTATTTTTTTGTAATTCAAATTTCCATATA
The DNA here is from genome assembly GCA_022537955.1 of Schmidtea mediterranea. Classification (NCBI taxonomy): domain Eukaryota; kingdom Metazoa; phylum Platyhelminthes; order Tricladida; family Dugesiidae; genus Schmidtea; species Schmidtea mediterranea. The sequence continues at coordinate 116,221,324 of CM039680.1, forward strand.
AATTATTAAATAATATATTAAAATATATCTAATATTCGGTGAATTCAATATCACCTTTAGGAAAGGTTTTAATTTTGATTAAATAATAGAAATAATATTTTACATTTATTGTCCAATCTTAATCACGAACGAAAATATAAGTATTTATTTCAAAAAATTGTTTCTAAATGTCTTGAAATATTATTTATATATTAAAATAGTTTTTAAAAAATTAGTTCTGCGGATTATCAATAGTTTATGAAAAAGAATGATAAAAACAATATACAGAGTTATCTAAATTTAACAATTAAAGCAGTTATGGTATTAAATAAATTTTAATGTTTAATAATTCATTACTGACTGAATTTGTCGATAATTAGCTGGCGTAATAGTTCGAATGATATTTTGTTGTAACACAGAATTAACTGGTCGGCTTTTTGGTCCTATTGGAGGAATAAAAGTTCTTCCAGATGAGTTGACTACATTTACTGGTCTTTTTGGTATTTTAGCTTTATACGTTTCGCTGGAGTACTCCGGGAATGATCCAAAACAGCCTGCTTTCATTCCACCATCTAATTTTGAAGGACTTGAAGGCTTGAATGTTTTGAAATTTTGACTTTTTGAATTAACTGAAGTGACTCTATATTTTTCACTCGGACCTGAATACGGATTCATATCGAAATAATCTCTCAAATGCATTCCTAATCTAAATACACCACGACTATGAAGTTTGGACTTGTGCTCTTCATTTTCTTGCTTAGTTATATCCTTGCTTCGATCATATTTTTCTGATTGATATTCTGGATATTTATTCAAAGTGACTCCAACAAAACCGTAACCGACACCTTTTTTAGCTGGATTTGTATAGAAGTTTTTACCTTGAATACCTTTAGCTCGTTGTTCTTTTGAAATTGCTTCAAAATGAGGAATTGCTCCGGAAAAGGTTCCATAATATGTTCCTGATCCACATGATTCCTTGATTCCATTTACAGGAACCCAATTTTTCCCGAGTTTTTTCTTAGAAGATTCATTTCTTCTTTTTCTCATAAGCTTTATAGGGTCGGAATAAGATTCTCCATCAAATATTCTTGTGAATTCTTGAAAGTATCCAACATTAGAAGCCGATTTTGATTTTTCTCCTCCAGGTAAAACTTGCTTACCTTTACTAGCTGATTGATTAAATTGTTGTAAAGCAGATGATTTATAAGGATCACCAATCGTATGATAACCTAATTCTTTAAACAGTCCAACTCTTTCCATATCAGTTTTAGAAGTCATTTTCTAAATTTGATTGTCAGTAAAAAACTAACAAATATATATATATATATATATATTTAATAAATTTAAATATGTGGTGATTAATTTAGTGATATCGTCAATGATTTACTAGATTTTAACAAAATTAAATTAAATTTTTACTTTAAATTTTAGACATTGATTGAAAATTTTAATAATGTAATGAAATCCATATTTAAAAATATATTAAATAACCTAAAAAAATAAATCACCAAAAACAAATATTTACAATTTTTAAAGTTACGAAAATAAATTAGTGTCTCATCAAGTTTTAATATTGTTGGGCCAGCACACCAATAGCCTTGAGAATTGTTTAAATGCATCAGTAATACAGCACGAAAACCCAGCACCAAGATAACTTAAAATACAATATACAACACCAATTAAACACTTTAAAATCTGAGAGAATATAAATAAATATAAAATCAAAAACATAAAAATAAAATAAAATAAATACAAAATGCATCAAGAACCGCACGAAATTTACATAAAAAATAACATAATAACAAGAAAATTCGACCTTAAAATGACCGTTTATATAAAATTAAAAAATTAATGAATAAAAATAAAATATTTTTGGATGAATAAATTTATTTAAAAAATGTTAAAAATAAATTACTAATTTAAATTAAGAAATAAATAAAAATTTAATGTAGATAACATAAATAATTTCAAGGTCGAATTTTGTTTAATCGCAATAAAACTAACACGCAAGGTTAAGGCCAAATTATAGGTATAAATACTGATGTGTTTTCACAAATTTTCAGTCTTATTTTTCGGAGAAAAAATTTCATTACAGAACTGTATAACTGGTTGTATAACTGGTTGAGAGCCGTGCATTCAGGCAATTAACACGGTAAGTGTTTTGCCTGAACACGATCACTCTCAACTGGTGCAATATTATTAATTGATTTTTTCGAAGGGAATTGATGGGTAATTTTTCAATTGAATTTATGGATGATTTTTCAGATTAAATTTATGGATAATTTGTTTTTCCAATTGAATTTATAGATGATTTATTTATGGGATTTTCGAAGTAAATTTTATGAAATGGATACAATGAATTTCAAATGTATGTAGCCGATGTAATATGCTGAATAAATATTTTCTATCTACAGCCTTAGTGCATCGAAACTTTTATTCCAAATGCTATGGTAAAATATTATTTGTTATTCCTTTTCCGGCCCACAGCCAACACATAACGCAAGAAAGTAAAATCTACATAGTACAAATGCATGTAAGTGCGTGGAAAATCGCCAATGATATGTACCCGTGAAGACTCAGCGTGCGGAACGCAGGAGTTGGAACGTCAATATTATCCGTACATAGGGGAAATTGGAGGGTAAATGAGTAGTTTATTGGCTGCTCCTTCATCATCCATTTCCTGCAAAATCGACAAAACTTTTGAATAACAATCGGCTCAAAATCTCTAACACCGAGTAGTCCAGTGGGCACTCATTAAATATAATATGAACATACATAGATCTTAAGGACAAAAAGAGGGAATGGGTAGCGGGGAAAATTGCGAAATCGTTGCAACAGTTAAAATGAACAGCCATCGGAAAATGATTAATCCGAACGACCAAAATCATGAAAAATAATGTTTTTAAATAAGAATTAAATAAATTAATTTGAGTTGAGGCGGAAAATATGGGCGGGACGCTGCTCAAATTTTCCGAACTAATTCAAATACTTAACAAAAATAGTAACACAAAAATGGAATGCGTAAAATAAGGGCGGAACGCTGCTCAAATTTTCCGAGTCAATGAAAATACTTTGTCGAAAACTGTAGAATAGGGATGAACCGTAAAATAAGGGCGGAACGCTGCTCAAATTTTCTAATTTACAAAAATACTTTATCGAAAACCGGAAAATATAGATGGACTACGGCTAATGTTGTATATCAATAAAAAATTTTAACGCTGAGGAATAAGGAAGGATCCCTACAAAATCTTAATAATAATAACGATAATGATAAGAGTAATTTTAATTATAATAATAATAATAATTACAATAATAATAATAATGATAATAATGATAATAATAATAATCATGGTATTTGTAGTAATGATGATAATAATTATGATAATAATAATAGTAGTAATAATCATAGTAGTAATAACAATAAATATAATGGCAATTATAGTTATAAAAATAATAATAAAGGTAATAGTAGTAACAATTAATAAAGGTAATACATATTATGGCAACAATGATAATGCTAGTAATAATGATGGGAAACATTGTAGTTATAATAGGGATAAGGGTGAAAGATATAATGTGGGTGTATTTAACATAACAAAGGGTGTACCGACCAAAGAATAATCATCAACATGGACAACGATAAGAAGGACTATGGGAATGGACATAACAATGAATGATATGAGAGTATAGGTTAACATTTGAAGGAGATAGGAGAATAATGGGACCTAAGAATCAAAAGCGAGCACAGGTCTTCTATCGACAGCTCGTTGAACCCAGAGATCGTTCGGTCAATTATAGCATTAGCAATAACGCTCACTTTTTGCGGACGATCTACCCACTCGAACACAGTTCCAACGTTGCTTAGCAACGGGTGCCGAGTGGCAAGCGAAAGAATATTTGTATGTGGTTGTCTGGGTAACAACCATATAGTTTCAAAATATCAAACTCCAGAAACCCACCAATATCAATATTCCACTTATTTATGCTACAAAGACGATAGTCTACTTCTATATATGAACTAAGAGTCAAATGAAAGCAAACATATTTTGGTCATTTGTATGGTCATGGTTGTAAACCCATTTTAGTCTCAGTGATTACTGGTGGGATTCTGGGTGTTGATATTTTGAAACTATATGGTTGTTACCCAGACAACCCAATACAAATATTCTTTCGCTTACCACTCGGCACTTGTTGCTAAGCAACGTTGGAACTGTGTTCGAGTGTGTAGATCGTCCGCAAAAAGTGAGCGCTATTGCTAATGCTATAATTGACCGAACGATCCTTGGGTCCAACGAGCTACCAATAGAAGGTCTGTGCTCGATTTCAATTTTTAGGTTCCATTATTCTCCTATCTCTGTCAAATGTTAACCTATACTCTCATATCATTCATTGTTATGTCCATTCCCATAGTCCTTCTTATCGTTGTCCGTGTTGCTGATTATTCTTTGGCCTGTACACCCTTTGTTATGTTAAATATTCACACAGTATCTCTCTTACTCTTATCCCTATTAAAACCACAATGTTCCCTATTACGTATTATTGCTTGCCTTATCATTGATACTATTATATGTATTACCTTTATTAATTGTTACTACTATTACCTTGATTATTATTTTTATTACTATATAATTATCATTACATTTATTATATTACTACTATTATCATTATTACTATTATAATTATCATTATTATTACTATTATTATTATCCTGATTATGATTATTATTATTATTAATATTATTATTATTATTATTATTATTATAATTATTATTATAATTACTATTATGCTTACTATTATCATTATTATTATCAAGTTTTTACTAGGGATCCTTCATTATTCCTCAGCTTTATAAAATATTTTTCTTGTATAAAAATTTAGTTGTAATCCATCTGTATCTTTCCGGTTTTCGATAAAGTGTTGGGCCAGCACACCAATAGCCTTGAGAATTGTTTAAATGCATCAGTAATACAGCACGAAAACCCAGCACCAAGATAACTTAAAATACAATATACAACATCAACTAAACACTTTTAAATCTGAGAGAATATAAATAAATATAAAATCAAAAACATAAAAATTAAAATAAAATAAATACAAAATGCATCAAGAACCGCACGAAATTTACATAAAAAATAACATAAAAACAAGAAAATTCGACCTTAAAATGACCATTTATATAAAATTAAAAATAAATGAATTAAATGAATAAAAATAAAATATTTTTGGATGAATAAATTTAATTAAAAATGTTAAAAATAAATTACCAATTTAAATTAAGAAATAAATAAAAATTTAATGTAGATAACATAAATAATTTCAAAGTCGAATTTTGTTTAATCGCAGTAAAACTAACACGCAAGGTTAGGGCCAAATTATAGGTATAAATACTGATGTGTTTTCACAAATTTTCAGTCTTATTTTTCGGAGAAAAAATTTCATTACAGAACTGTATAACTGGTTGTATAACTGGTTGAGAGCCGTGCATTCAGGCAATTAACACGGGTAAGTGTTTTGCCTGAACACGATCACTCTCAACTGGTGCAATATTATTAATTGATTTTTTCGAAGGGAATTGATGGGTAATTTTTCAATTGAATTTAAGGATGACTTTTCAGATCGAATTGATGGATGATTTTTGTTTTTCAAATTGAATTTATGGATAATTTTGTTTTTCCAATTGAATTTATGGATGATTTTTGAATCGAGTTTATGGGTGATTTTTTTAATTGAATTTATGGATGATTTTTCAGATCAAATTTATGGATAATTTTGTTTTTCCAATTGAATTTATGGATGATTTTTCAAATCGAATTTATGGATGATTTATCGAATTAAATTTATGGGATTTTCGAAGTAAATTTTATGGAATGGATACAATGAATTTCAAATGTATGTGGCCGATGTAATATGCTGAATAAATATTTTCTATCTACAGCCTTAGTGCATCGAAACTTTTATTCCAAATGCTATGGTAAAATATTATTTGTTATTTCTTTTCCGGCCCACAGCCAAAGACACATCACAAGTTAATAAAATCAAACATATTATTCGAACCATGTAAGTGCGTGGAATATCGCCAATGATTCGTGCCCGTGAAGGCTCCGGCGTGCGGAACGCAGGAGTTGGAACGTCAATATTATCTGTAGATAGGGAAATTGGAGGGTAAATGAGTAGCCCTTTGGCTGCTCCTTCATCATCCGTTTCCTGTAAAATTGACATAAATATTTAACAACAATCGGCTCAAAATCTCTAACACCGAGTAGTCCAGTGGGCACTCATTAAATATAATATGAACATAAATAGATCTTAAGGACAAAAAGAGGGAATGGGTAGCGGGGAAAATTGCGAAATCGTTACAACCGTTAAAATGAAAAGCCATCGGAAAAAGATTAATCCGAACGACCAAAATCATGAAAAATAATGTTTTTAAATAAGAATTAAGTAAATTAATTTGAGTTGAGGCGGAAAATATGGGCGGGACGCTGCTCAAATTTTCCGAATTAATTCAAATACTTAACAAAAATAGTAACGCAAAAATGGAACGTGCAAAATAAGGGCGGAACGCTGCTCAAATTTTTCGACTCAACAAAAATACTTTACCGAAAACCTGGGAAATACAAATGGATTACGGCTAAATTGTTATATAAGAAAAATATTTCTTAAAGCTGAGGAATAAGGACGAATCCCTACACAAAATTTTGTTAATAATATTGATAATAATTATAATAATTGTAATAATAATAATAATATTAATAATAATAATAATAATAATAATAATAATAATAATAATAATAATAATAATAATAATAATAATAATGGTAATAATAATAATAATCATGGTATTTGTAGTAATGATGATAATAATTATGATAATAATAATAGTAGTAATAATCATAGTAGTAATAACAATAAATATAATGGTAGTTATAGTAATAAAAATAATATTAAAGGTAATAGTAGTAACAATTAAGAAAGGTAATATATATAATAGTAACAATGATGATGCTAGTAATAATAATAGGGAACATTGTAGTTATAATAGGGATAAGGTTGAAAGATATAATGTGGGTGTATTTAACATAACAAAGGGTGTACAGGCCAAAGAATAATCATCAGCATGGACTAAGCAAATGGACATAAAGATAGATGATATGAGAGTATAGGTTAACATTTGAAAGAGATAGGAGAATAATGGGACCTAAGAATCAAAAGCGAGCAAAGGTCTTCTATCGACAGCTCGTTGGACCCAGAGATCGTTCGGTCAATTATAGCATTAGCAATAACGCTCACTTTTTGCGGACGATCTACCCACTCGAACACAGTTCCAACGTTGCTCAGCAACGGGTGCCGAGTGGTAAGCAAAGGAAATATTTGTATGGGGTTGTCTGGGTAACAACCATATAGTTTCAAAATATCAAAACCCAGAAACCCACCATACAAATTTGGGAGCTCAGCCGGGATCAACATGATTTTCTTGTACAAACAAATGAGAAGGGACAAGATACAGAACTATTTTATCAAATGGAAATGTCGGGACCACATTTTGCCGAACCGTGGAGAGATGGAATATGGAGTTTAAGGATTGTAAAAATCAATTGTAAAGATCGATGAGAAAATTGAAAGATCGATGAAAAGCGAACAACCTGACTACAAACTAAGAGAATAAATAACAGACGACTGGCCCACCATACAAATTTGGGGGCTCAGCCGGGATCGAAATGATTTTGTTGGCAAAGGACCAAAGGAAACCGAAATAAAAATCTTGGAATTAAATAGAAAATGTCGGGATGACATTTTTACCAAACCCCGGAAAGTTGAGAACGACATGAAACAAAACAGCAAAACCCAGAGAACGATTGATGGAAAACGAACAACCTGACTACAACATAAGGAGAAATGTCAAGGAAATAAACGACTAGCCTACCATACAAATTTGGGGGCTCAGCCGGGATTGAATGATTTTCGTGTACAAACAAACGAGAGGAGACAGGTTACAGAACTATCTTTTCAAATAGAAATGTCGAGACGACATTTTGCCGAACCCCGGAGAGATGAAATATGTGGAACTTAAAAGTGTAAAGATCGATTGTAAAGATCGATGAAAAACGAACGCCCTGACTACAAATTAAGAGAATAAGTAATAGACGACTAGCCAACCATACAAATTTGGGGGCTCAGCCGGGATCAACATGATTGTTTTTGCAAAGAACCCAAGGAAATAAAAGCAAATGTTTAATTATTAAACAGAAATGTCGGAACGACATTTTGTCGGACCACGGAGAGATGATGAACTAAAGAATGGAACTTAACAACAAACGAAGGAAAACGATCGATTTATTGACGATGAGAAAACAGTTCGATTATATTATGTAGAGAACGATGAGCTGAGTAAAAATGCCAATTGAACTATGGTTGTATTTTATAAAGGTTCGAAGTTACAAAGGATCAAACTTTGGCCAAAAATTTTATTTTTAATATGTTGTACAGGACGGTGAGTTGAGTATTATTGTCAATGGAACTATAGTCATATCTTATCGAACTTCAAAGGTGTAAAGGGTCAAACCTTGACCAAAAATATAATTTTTGATATGTTGTAGAGAAGAATGAGCTTAATAAAATTGCCAATAGAACCATGGTTATATCTTCTAAAAGTTCAAAGCTAAAAAGGGTCAAACTTTGGCCAAAAATTTTATTTTTGATATGTTGTACAGGACGGTGAGTTGAGCATTATTGTCAATGAAACTATAGTCGTATCTTATCGAACTTCAAAGGTGTAAAGGGTCAAACCTTGACCAAAAATATAATTTTTGATATGTTGTAGAGAAGAATGAGCTTAATAAAATTGCCAAAAGAACCATGGTCATATCTTCTAAAGGTTCGAAGCTAAAAAGGGTCAAACTTTGGTCAAAAAAATTAATTTTAATATGTTGTACAGAACGATGAAATGGCAAAAGTGGTGATAAAATTATGATCTTCCAACCTTTGGATAAAAAGTTATTAAGGGTCAAACCTTCAAAAATACTAATTTTTGATATGTTGTAGAGCTTGAGAAGCTGAGCAACATTTACTATAGAAATATGGCAGTCTGACTTCTGGGTCAAAAGTTATCAAGGGTCAAAACCTTGGTCAAAATTTTTAAATTTTGATATGTTGTAGAGATCGACGAAACAAGCAAAATTGCCAATAGAACTTTAGTCATCAAAGCTTTAGTTAAAAAGTTATAAAGAGTCAAAACCTTAGTCAAAATTTTTAATTTTTGATATGTTGTAGAGATCGATGAAACAAGCAAAATTGCCAATAGAACTTTAGTCATCAGAGCTTTAGATAAAAAGTTATAAAGAGTCACAACTTTGGCCAAAAATTTTTTAATTTTTGATATATTGTGTAGAATAATAAGACGATCAAAAATTACCATAGAACTATCATCATGTGAACTTTTGATAAAAAGTTACAATGGGTCAAAACCTTCGAATACTCTAGAATTCAGAGAATTGTGAAGAAATCAAAAATTTGGAAAGTGAATTGTAAATATTTTTGTAAATCAGTGGAGACAAAGTGTTTTAATCAATAAAGTTTATATCATTTGGAGTTCGTTACTGGTGTTTAAAGCACGTTTGGAGTCAGATCGACAATAATTTCTATCCGAAGTCACCAACAACCCGAACAATATGGAAAAAAAACAACAGTTTAGAAAACTCATAAATGACGAGTATTGTAATAAGAGAGGAAAATATCAATATATGTAAATAAGTTAAAATATTAGATACACAAAAATGTCAAAAATGAAACGATTCAACAGGAAAGTGGGGATAAAATTATCAATATTTGTAGAGTAGGAATCAAAGAAACAGGAAACTATATATAAAAATAAAATTATGGGTAGGTTGTATAAGTCAATGGAATCATCGTGTAAATATCATCCAAAAAACCGTAGAAGTAGTAATAAAAATATAAAAAATAGATAAATAAATTAAAATTAAAATAATAAAAACAGGGAAAAGGTGGAAATCACGAGGGTTAAAGTGATTAGAAATAGGGGAAACCACAAAATGCGGGTCGTCTAAGAGTTCGTAAAAAATTGGAAAACTAGAAATTACTGGATTAAAATTGTTTGAAATAAGACGTGATCACCAAATCAGTTAAAATAATTCTAAACGTAATAAACGATTAATTGAAAGTAATTAAATTAAAGATCAAAATATTAACGGAAATGGTTACAACGATTTCGAACCCCTACTCCTATGAGATGAGCGGAACTAACGAACGATCGATTGTGCGAATTACAAAAGACATGAGGCCAAGCAAAGCCAAATTAGATACTAAACGAGAACAGATAATCGATTAAGTTAGAGAAATTGACGAAACGATAATCCAGATGATGGAGAAACTTAGGCGTAGATAAAAGGAAATGTTCAGGTGTAAATGAAATGAATAGTAAGAAATGAGCGTAGATGAATAAAATGATGATGTTTGTTATTAATGAAAATAAAGGATTAGAGATAATAATGAATTACGAGAATAATAGTTAGTAACCAGGGGAAAACGATGATTGAAAACTAGTACGATGAGTTGAGATTAATAATAATAATAAATGAGACAACAATAGCAACCGAAAGGTGTAAAACATACGGAAAAAGCCGAAAACTTCATGAAAGCCGTTAAATAAATTCTGAGTGGACAAGTAAAACACAACTTAAACAGTGAAAGCTGAAAAATCACACATAAGGTACGGTAAAAGTTTCGATGCATCAGTTTGTTAGTGTATTTTGTAGTGTTATTTATATTATATTATATGGAAATGATACTGGAAAGTAAGATTTAAAACCGAGCTATCATAACGATAGTACGCTTATTCCGATGGGGAACCTTGATCAACCCGAGGAGAGGAAGGTAGTAGGATCCGTCGCAAAAGTTGGAGAGTTCCTAGCGAGAGATTGATCACCTCTCTGGGGAACAAACCAACGCGATTACTACAATTTTTGAATTGGGAAAGTGAAGGGGAAACCGAAAATAAAAAAAAATTGAAAAATGCGCATGATTTAGACGTTAAAGGTACCTAAAAATATCCTTTTTCCCTAGCTGGTGGTGAGGCACCAGAGGACAGATACGGACTGTCGTGCTCAGGTTGTTATCAGCCAAGGGACTGATGGCGCTGAGCCATTCGATACAAAAACCCGGATACCACACCGAGTATCGAGGACCAAACGGTAGGTGAGATATGAACTAACCGGTAAATGGTTCATACTCAAAAGGCCATACTAAGGTCAGATAAGGGCGGCCGAATTGTGCCGGGAAATCTGACGGGAGAGCGGGCAGATATTAAATAGTTTTATTGAGAAAATTTTCCGCGCCCATGTTTATTGCTTCCTTTTCTTTTCAATTTTCGGGAAGTCAAGTAAACCGTTTTTGGAGCTTGACTAAACGTCTAGGCGTTTCCATACTTTTATATTCTCCGAGGTACACAACCCGGATCCCACACCGAGTACCAAATATCCGAGTGGCGGTGAGTAAAGCGTAACCGGAAAAATGCGCTAGACAAAAGACGCCATGGATTGAGAGTCAGTGTGAGGCCTCAAACCCACCCAAAAGTCACTGATGAAACTCAACTCCGATATTAAAGATGAGATATGATTATGATTAGATATTAGAGGCCATAGAGTGCCAGATGAGATATGATTATGATTGGATATTAGAGGCCATAGAGTGCCAGATGAGATATGATTATGATTAGATATTAGAGGCCATAGAGTGCCAGAGGAGATATGATTATGATTAGATATTAGAGGCCATAGAGTGCCAGATGAGATATGATTATGATTAGATATTAGAGGCCATAGAGTGCCAGATGAGATATGATTATGATTAGATATTAAAGGCCACAGAATGCCAGTTGAAATAAGATGACGAAGGCCGGAGAGCCAACGGAAACAATAAAGGGTATAGAGCGCCAGCGACTGAGGATTAAGTAAACGATTTTTAATCAATGAGACATAGGAAAAATGATTTACAGATTGAATGAGAGTATGAGAATAATGATTTTATTATTGTAATATAGATAATTAATGCGACCACATAGATAATTGATAAGACTATATAGATAATTGGTACGAGGTCGATAGATAATTGTTACGAGATATAGATAATTCAAAATAGACTTAAAAATGAAGGGAGATGAAGCAAAAGAAAAATTATTACAGCGAATAAAGTTTACGGAAAAAGACAAGAGAATTTAAATAAAAAGGCCCATAGAGCAACAGCGGTTAAAGTTTAAGGAAAAAGACGAGAAGAGTTAAGTAAAAAGGCCTATAGCGCATAGAGATTAAGGAACGTTTTTGGACCAATGATAGAGATAAAGGAGAATAGTAAACGAGACGATTATTGATATGATGGTGATGATTTATTTGATTAAAATAGTTAATTGATACGACAATATAGATAATTGATACGACTATAAGGATAATTTAGACGAAGCAATTAGATACTTGATACGAGTTATAGATAATTTAAAATAAACTTAAAAAAAAAAGATAAAGAAGTTGACGTAGAGAAAAGAATTAAGGAAAAGTATTGAGAGTAGTGCGATAAATTAATGCGGAAATTTATGTAGAATAATATGTACTAGAAGTGTTATTTATTTTTAGATAATTGGCAAGGAATAAAGAGATCAAGTAAACGACGAATAATAGAGCCAAGATAGAATCAAGAAAACGAGTTACGAGAAACCGGAATGAAGGAAACCATCGAGTAGAGAAACTGAGAATATACCGAAACTAACGGAGAACTAGGAAAAAATATATATATATAGACCATTTTATTGGAAGTCAGAGAAAGTGAAAAGCAGCAACAGATAGAAAAATTTGATACAGTAGCGACAGCAGAACCAATGATTACAACAAGATTAGAAAGCTTGGAAACAAAAGCTGAAGAATATGATAAGTTAATTGGAAAGTTAACTGACAAAGGAAATAACGCGAAATCACCCGAAACAAAAATTACAATTCAGTTGAAAACAAGTACGAGTAAAGAGATCGAAAAACTCCGAGAAGAAATGAACCAAGAGTTGCAAAGTAAAATTACGGATAAAACAGAAATATATTTGAGAAAATCAACAATGTACGAAATCACACGAGATGAACCGGAAATGAGGAGCCGAGAACCGATATTTTCGAGTTTAAAGAGGAATGTACAGGAGATGTATTCAGAAAGAAAATGCAACTAAGAATATTTAAATGACGAAAAAGAAACGGAAAATTCGGAAAAGAAAACAGTCGAAACAAATGTAGCTGAAACATGGAAAACGAAAATCATACGAGAACAGAAAATATTAACCACAATGGAAGAAAGAGTAGAAAGAAAAAACGATCAAACCAAGTTAAAAGATCGAGTATCGGAACCAATAAAAATATCGATGGAAGCAACGAGACAAACGAAAGATATTTATTCTCAAACCAATCAATACATTAAAAAATGATCACGAATTTGCTATATACAAGTTAAGAGGATTCAAGACAATAGAGGTAAATTTATAAAGTGTAATAATTATTTCAGGATTAACAACGCGAACTACAATCAAGTATGTGATATCTATTCAAAAGAAGGATGCAGAACTGATCGAGGTTATCAACTATAGAATTGCCAAGGACATGATAGAACAGTTCGCACAGAAACTATCAACAGACAACCTATATTAATGAACTCTACAAGGAACGTAGTAGAAGAAATGATAAAATGTTTTAATTGCGATCAAACGGGTCATACGTCAAAGAATTGTCGAATGAGAAGAATTCAAAGTCAACAAAAACCAAACCAATTCAAGAAGAATCCATAAAATAACCCAACACAAGAGGTCAGACATTTAAGAGATATGGCGATAATGAGTACAACAACAAGATTCGAGATTACAACCTGTTTCAACTGCAACCTAAACGGACATATAGCTGCAAATTGTCCAATGGAGAGAAAATCGAGACAACCAAAACCGAACAATCATAGTCAAAGTACACAAAGCAATCAAATACAAGAGATACAAAAGAATAGCCGCAAAAAATCAAATACAACGAAGTAATACGAGGAGAAACATGAATGATGTTCGATATCAATGGACCAGAAAATATCCGGAACAGCAACAAATTGAATGAAAGAGATTACAGAGAGAAGAAATCCAAGAAATTCGACAAAGACGGATGAACAAAAATTAAATATCAAGTAGAAGCAATATGTCGAAAATAGTCAATACAAAAGAAATCCACACTGCGGAGCAGTGTGTTGTCAACAGCGAGGATGATTGATTTGACAATAAATAACGACAAAGAAAATGAAGTGATTAAGAAAGATGAAACTCAGGAGGACAAAATAAAATCAGAGCAAGAATCGAGCAGCGAAGAAAAAATAACGATAATTCAAGAGTTCACCGAACGATAGACGACGAAAAAGCCGAAAAAACAGCGATAAAAGATATCGAAAATATCGAAATACGAGGGTACTACTACAAAAATCGAAAAGAGAATCGATAAGGGAAGCGAAAATAAACATGTTACAACAAGGGCTAACAATAATGAAAAGGACAAGAAAGAGGAACTTCAAGTAAACGTGAAAAGTAAAGTATTGGAGTAAAAAATTTATACAAACAACAGGAGACAATATAGAAATAGGAGTGATGTCAATCGAACAAGAGGTAATAGATATTTTAATGGTTAATAAAATTTCAGAGGGTGAACTAATCAAAAAGAGAATCCAAAGACAACAAACGAGAAATCTGAATACGCAATACAGATCAAAAACAGTCAGTGAATTGATAATTGAGACCAAAGAAGATGTAATAGAAGAACTCAGCAAAATAACGAATGTGGAAAGGAAAATTGCAATGCAGCACGAATATGCACAACAAAACACGACTAGGAAAACCACAACGAACGAAGAAAGTATCTGGACAATCGATACAAAAGCTAACAACGTAAATATCAGAGAATATTGTAAAGCTTGTCAAAAATCGGGATACGCAGAGAACGACTGCTATCGACATCAAATAAGCCAACTATTCGCGAAGAGAGGACACGTAAATAAATTTTGTCACAAAAGTTGCGGAACATGTTTTAACTGTCTAAAATGGGACATATGACTCGGAATTGTCCAAATAAACAGACTCATAACCCATCCGGAACCGTGGGACTAATGAGAGGAAGCAATAGGAAACCAAATGAGATCAATACCAACACCAGAATAAAGCCAGCGAATGATACAAGTGTCGAATCAAGTTACGAACCAGGAAAAGACATAATAACTGGAAGGCAAAAAAAAAAAACTATTAGACATGACGAAATAAATTAACGGAGCCGCAAACAGCCAAGAGACAAAAATCAAAATAGTATAGTAATCAGGCGAAACAGGAACGAGAATATAACGAAATCTACAATGATAGAATGAATTACCGGAAACAGATGGAAGCAATCATCAAAATAACTAAGGAAATAATGCCGAAATGGACTAGAAACAAGAATATCACCGAGATATTAGAAGGAGTAACAAAGATGATCACGAACTACGCAAAAGGCTCAAAATCAACAGCAGAAATCAGCATCTTAAAGAAAAGAATTCCAATATTATTCACAATAATCGACATAGCGGGTAATACACCACTACACCATGCCATAGAAAGCGAAAACGAAGAACGAACGATGGAAATTATCGAGATAATGAACCAAGGTGGACAACATACAAATATCAGAAATGAGAGAGGACAAACACCCATGATGATTGCAGTGTCAAGAGATGCGTCAACGAAAATTCTGAGGGAGTTATTAAAAACAGGATCAACTCTAAATGAGAATGACAATAAAGGAAAAACGATGTTAAATTACGTTATGATGTCGCGAGAAGCAAGAGCAATAGATTTAGTTACGATAAATGGAATTAAAGAAGACATCGAAGAAATAGGAAAAATTTAAACCCAATTCTTGGAGCAATCGGGAGAGGATACGATGAAGCAGCAGCAAAATTGATCAAGTGGAGAAAAAGAAAATCTGATAACGAAATCATAGACGTAAACAAATTCGAAAGCAATGAAAATATATTAGTAAAAAGAGCAATGAAATCCGAATATGCATTACCAAAGACGATAAAAGACCTGTTAAAGAGATGAGAAATAAAATTCACGGACAATAAAAGAGAGCCTGAGAGAATAGTGTCCAGAAAAGAAGAATTAGAAACATTGGTAGGAGAATGGCACCGAATACAGGGAAAACCTAGCGGTAAAAAACAAGAAATTGATGACATCAGAAATGGAAGAAAAATGCTAATCAAGATGTATGAAGATATAATCAAAGAAATAAATGCCGAGGACAATAGGATTGAGAAGGCTCGATGTAATAAAAACCAGGACAAAAAGGAAGATGATAACGAAGAGGGAGAAAACCGAGATAGAAATTAAAAAAAAAGCAAGTTTCAGTAACCTTTCAAGAAATAAGACAACAATCAAAGCCAAATAACGTAGATGATCAGAAAAGATCAAAAGATGAAGAAAACACAGACAAAATCTGTTTGAACCAAATGATGGACTCACAGAAAATTCAAAATCGAGAGAACAAAGCAAGTCAAAATATGAACCAATACCCAAGTATGATATGGACGCAACAACCACCGTCACTAATTTCACCACTCAAGTGCTCAAGTGAAATCGACATATATCATGTAATTGACGAGAGATATAGAGGGATACGCACTTTGCGCGTAGACCCCTTGGAGACGATAGAGTAATAAATAGACAGGAGTGAGTATATAATGTATAATATAGATATGTTTATATAGTAATGTATAAAAGTAGTGTATAAATATTATATGGAATGAGTATAATAATATCCGATAATATATAAAAGTAGTATATAAATATTATAGTCAAAGAGCGAAAACAAATTAGAAATCAGACGATGGGATAAAGAATATAGCGGAATGAGAAAGACAGGTGATGCGATATTACGTTAAAATGGAGAAACAAATCAAATGGAAGCCAATCAAATATCATTCAGTAAAGCTTAGTTAGATAGATGAGTGTAAAACAAGAATCAGATCAGGATCAGAAATTGAAATAAACCGACTAAGAGATACCGAAGCCATCAAGAAAATCAGAAACAAGAGTAGACTTGGAGAGCAAATTAAAACCTAGAAATTCAGTACAATCAGATGAAAGACGGAAATGAGAAACAACGAAAACAAATTCACGATTGAGCAATATAAAGCAGCAAAACAGTAAAGGAATTATCGACACAAAACGGAAGCATCGAAGGAATAGATGAAATATCAAGTCAGTTAACGAAAAAGACGAGGAAGAATAATTTGACGAAAAACTGAATCAAGTAATGAGAAACTGACGAATAACAACAAAGACAGCTAACTGAGAAACAAAATTTGGGGTCATTGAGTTAAACGGAAAAACGACAAAGACAAAGAATTAGAACCAGTAAAGCTCAATATACAAACCTAAATGAATACAAAAAAGGGTGGAAGAGACTATAAAATCAATTCGAGGAATAGTAAGAAAAACAACCAACTGCAAATGAAACTAGATGCAGCTAAACGAGACAAAATGAATATCACGGAATTGTAATTCCAAGCAAGACTGACGTGCAACAGCGGATATGAATAAGGAAAGGATTAGAGAACAAATCAAAACCAACTCAAAAATCAAAAACCAGATCACAAGAAAGACAAATCGAATCAGTAAAGAGAGATTACAAAAGACAATACCAATAAACGACAAGACAAAAGATGATGAGACTGAACTACAAAATGCACTCAATCAAAATGGAATATCGTAAGAATCTTGCAAATGGTAGTAAAGGCAAACAAAGAAGATAAGCGATGCAAAAATAAAGTTAATACAAATCATAGAAACGAGAAACCAGACATGATAATAAATGCAACAGAGATAAAAAAAAGAAGAGAAACAGAAAATTCAGATCGCTACCTAAGATCAAGAGGAATGATAACGACTCTTAGTAAAATAGCTCGAAATTGGTGAAATGCGAAAGCAGTATGATATTGGCGATGAGGAAGAAGATGGCAGTAATAAACTCATATATACAACCTAGCATCCCTTAGAAAGATGTCGAAAAACCCCACAATCAATCAATCAATGCAAACATTAACTGTAACAAATATGCCGATAAATGAGAAGCTAAAGGATACCAATTACGGACGGATCAATTCCTATTATACCCAATGGTCAAAGGATTAAAACAAGAAAAACGGATCGTTCAAACCCTCAGAATTCTAGAAAATCAAATCGAAAGCCAATAGAAAAAGGAAACACCCATCAAGGAAACAATATTAAAATATTCATGGATGCTCTTTAGAAACCGTACAAAATAACAAAAAAAAAGAACCAAACATCAAGAACAAATAGCTGAAATCGATAACCAAAAAGATGAAACCCAAACAAACCTAAAGAATAATGAATAATCCCGAACCGATCAATTATCATCAAACAATCGAGACTAGATAATATGATAAAGGGTCAGCTATCCACAGAATCCAATTGAACACCACCCAGTTCAAGATGCAAAGAAACAATCAACAAACGAAAGTTAGAATGTCAATTTATAACTCAAAACCCTAAATAAACCAGCAAGAAAGGAGTCTTGAACTAAACATTATATCTATTCTTCTTATCTGAGATTCACTAAGCCTGCCAATCTTCCAAACAATCGGCATCTAATGAAGTCAATTCCCCAAACTAAACAAAATCTCAAAGTCAAATCGCACAACAGATATCGAATCGTCAAAATATCAGAACCTGCTGAAGAAAGTAATCAATCAGAAACCAAGAAACTCCAGGCATCAACGAGACGAATACCCAAGTGACAGAATATTGAACTCATGATTAACAATGAACTAATGATTCTTAGACTATTAACTATTCTTTATGTGTGATCATGACCGGACTGTATGTCCTCTTTCACATCATCTTGGAATCCGTATATTGATGTATACTGTATGATTATTTTTATGCATGTGGGTTTTAAGGTCACGACCATTGAATGGAAAATGTAAACTCTGCATAGTTCATAGCTTAGATCTTTTAGAAATTGCGGGTCGCAATTTTACGGGCCCCGGAGTGTTTTATGTTGGGCCAGCACACCAATAGCCTTGAGAATTGTTTAAATGCATCAGTAATACAGCACGAAAACCCAGCACCAAGATAACTTAAAATACAATATACAACATCAACTAAACACTTTTAAATCTGAGAGAATATAAATAAATATAAAATCAAAAACATAAAAATTAAAATAAAATAAATACAAAATGCATCAAGAACCGCACGAAATTTACATAAAAAATAACATAAAAACAAGAAAATTCGACCTTAAAATGACCATTTATATAAAATTAAAAATAAATGAATTAAATGAATAAAAATAAAATATTTTTGGATGAATAAATTTAATTAAAAATGTTAAAAATAAATTACCAATTTAAATTAAGAAATAAATAAAAATTTAATGTAGATAACATAAATAATTTCAAAGTCGAATTTTGTTTAATCGCAGTAAAACTAACACGCAAGGTTAGGGCCAAATTATAGGTATAAATACTGATGTGTTTTCACAAATTTTCAGTCTTATTTTTCGGAGAAAAAATTTCATTACAGAACTGTATAACTGGTTGTATAACTGGTTGAGAGCCGTGCATTCAGGCAATTAACACGGGTAAGTGTTTTGCCTGAACACGATCACTCTCAACTGGTGCAATATTATTAATTGATTTTTTCGAAGGGAATTGATGGGTAATTTTTCAATTGAATTTAAGGATGACTTTTCAGATCGAATTGATGGATGATTTTTGTTTTTCAAATTGAATTTATGGATAATTTTGTTTTTCCAATTGAATTTATGGATGATTTTTCGAATCGAGTTTATGGGTGATTATTTTACCAGATACATCCATCAAATTAAAATTCATAAATATATCTTAGTAATAATCCATAAAACATCGACCAATGAATCAATTATTCACAGATAAATATATTAATCCAAAGTAAAACTGTTGAAATCAAGTGTCAAAGTACGACGGAAAATCAATACTGAAAATTAAGATTAAGATTTGTCAAATCATATCAGTATATATACCTATAATTTGGCCTTAATCTTGCGTGTTATTTTTTATTGCGATTAAACAAAATCCGACCTTGAAATTATTTGTGTTATCAAAATTAAATTTTTATTAATTTCTTAATTTAAATTGGTAATTTATTTTTAACATTTTTAATTAAATTTATTCAGCCAAAAATATTTTATTTTTATTCATTTAATTCATTAATTTTTACTTTTATATAAATGGTCATTTTACGGTCGAATTTTCTTGTTATTATGTTATTTTTATGTAAATTTCGTGCGGTTCTTAATGCATTTTGTATTTATTTTATTTTTATGTTTTTTGATTTTATATTTATTTATATTCACTTAGATTTTAAAATGTTTAATTGGTATTGTATATTATATTTTAAGTTATCTTGGTGCTAGGTTTTCGTGTTGTATTACTGATACATTTAAACAATTTTCAAGGCTATTTGTGTCCTGGCCCAACATTACTAACACGCATCAATTTTAAAACCGTTACTATTTCTCGAGTAGAAAAATAAGGTTGTGGGCCAAAACTGGCGAAACACAGAACTTGTGTGCTGGGCACTGATGGGTAATAAAAAATATAAGTGAAGCCTAAGGGTTAACTAGTCCACACCCAGCGCCTGCATAAAAAGTTTAACTGCAAGCCACTCGTCAAAAATTGACGTTGGTACTGTGTGCTAGTGTGTTGAATATTAGCAAAGTGGTGGGTTTCTGGGTGTTGATATTTGAGACTATATGGTTGTTACCCAGACAACCCCATACAAATATCTTTTGCTTACCACTCGGCATCCGTTGCTAAGCAACGTTGGAACTGTGTTCGAGTGTGTAGATCGTCCGCAAAAAGTGAGCACTATTGCTAATGGTATAATTGACCGAACGATGCATGGGTCCAACGAGCTACCGATAGAAGGCCTGTGCTCGATTTCGATTTTTAGGTCCCATTATTCTCCTATCTCTTTCAAATGTTAACCTATACTTTCATATCATTTATCTTCATGTCCATTCCCATATTTCTTCCCATCGTTGTCCGTATTATCGACTTTTGCCATGGCCTGTACACCATAAACATACTCAGTATCTCTTTTACCCTTATCCCTATTATAACTACTATGTCTACTATTATTGTCACTAGCGTTATCATTGTTACTATTATATGTATTACCTTTATTAATTGTTATCACTATTACATTTATTATTATTCTTATTACTATGATTACCATTATATTTATTATTATTACTACTATTATTATTATTATTACTATTATTATCATTATCATTATAAGTACCATGATTATTATTATTATTATTATTATTATTATTATTATTATTAACCTCATTATTATTGTCATTATTATTATTATTATAATTATTATTATTATAATTACCATTATTCTTACTATTATCATTATTATTATTAAGGTTTTAGTTGGGATCCTTCCTTATTCCTCAGCTTTATAAAATATTTTTCTTATATCAAAATTTAGCCGTAATCCATCTGTATTTTTCAGTTTTCGATAGTATTTTTGTAAATTCGGAAAATTTGAGCAGCGTTCCGCCCATATTTTCCGTCTCAATTCAACATAATTTATTTAATTTGTTGGGGTTTTGTCGGTGAATTTAAATAGGAATTATTTACAATCTGACTCCAAGCGTGCTTTTAAACAACAGTAGTGAACTCCAAACGATATAAGCTTTATTGATTAACACACTTTATCTCCAATTTAAAATGACGCGACGAATTATCTATCAATCACAATTTGGTGCTTATTACGACCTTTCGGGAAGAATAGCACTTTACGGATCAATTTGATTTCACAATCACTTGACTACTGTGGTGGGTTTCTAAGATCGGTAACTCTGATCTAGTTGCTTTGCTTTGACATTGCTTAATTTCTGTTTCAAATTTCTCTTTAATTTCTTTTTGTCTTTCTTTTTCTTTTTGCAATTTTTGTTTCCTGCAAATTTTTTGATTTATTTTTTTTGTGTTTCATTTCAATTGCGCTTCCTTTTTATACTCCATCATCCAATAACACTTACTGATGTCGAATAGAATTTCTGATATCTTTTAACTCAAATTCGTTTTGGGCCTCCATAATTACTGACAGCTGTCCAGATAAATCATTTTTTAGAGGTGCCCTTTCACGGATTCCCATACAACATTTCTTCCCTTATCTTGAAAGAGCTTTCGAAATAACGTGTAAATTTTCCTTTTGTTTTTGTTTTCCTAAATTTGCACTTGTTAATTATGAATGACCATCTTTTATTTAATTGTCTATTTTTATTGATTTTCTCTTATTCCTTTCTCGTTATTTGACATTTCTTTTTCATTCCCTTTTTATTAAGCTCCAGAACCACATCTTAATCACTTATGATTGTTTCTCCCAATCATTTCACATGTTTATTAATTATTTTAATCTATTATTTAGGTATCCTCAACAAATTCCTAAATATTATTCAAAACACTATTTTTCATGATTTTAGTCGTTCGGATTAATCTTTTTCCGATGGCTATTCATTTTAACTTTTGCAACGATTTCGCTATTTTCCCCGCTACCCTTTTCCTCTCTTTGTCCTTAGGATCTATGTATGTTCATGTTATATTTAATGAGTGCCCACTGGACTACTCGGTGTTAATGATTTAGAGCCGAATGTTGTTTAAAAGTCTACGTCGATTTTATCGAAATTAAGTACAAGAAAGTTGAGCCAAAAGACCCACTCTCAAGCTACTCTCTTTCGCTATTTACTTCAATGATTTGACGTTCGGGTTCCTGCGTTCTCACGCCGGAACCTTCACGGGCACGAACTATTGGCGGACTTACACCGCACTTACACAGTTCGATAGGGTATTTTATTTTACTATCTTGCGTTATGTTTTGGCTGTGGGCAGAAAAAGAAATAACAAATAAATTTTACCATATCATTCGAGTAAAAGTTTCAATGCACAAAATAGTTGGCTTTAAAACATTTATTTGGCATACATCGTCCATAAATTCATCCGGCAAATTGGCATAAAATCATTAATTCATAAAACTTCGTAAATTCGCATAATAGCAATCATATAAATCAATACCCGTACACTATATGAGAGTTAACGTGTTCAGTGAAAACACTTCTCAGTGTTAATTGGCTGAATGCACGGCTCTCATATAGTTATGCACACTAACTCGAATCAGACTATAACTGCTGTTGAAAAATAAGACTATCAAATAAGTCTGAAATTAAGTTGGCACCAAATTTACGTTGAAAATTTGTCAAAACACATCAGTATATATACCTATAATTTGGCCTTAATCTTGCGTGTTAATTTTATTGCGATTAAACAAAATTCGACCTTGAAATTATTTGTGTTATCAAAATTAAATTTTTATTAATTTCTTAATTTAAATTGGTAATTTATTTTTAACATTTTTAATTAAATTTATTCAGCCAAAAATATTTTATTTTTATTCATTTAATTCATTAATTTTTACTTTTATATAAATGGTCATTTTACGGTCGAATTTTCTTGTTATTATGTTATTTTTATGTAAATTTCGTGCGGTTCTTAATGCATTTTGTATTTATTTTATTTTTATGTTTTTTGATTTTATATTTATTTATGTTCTCTCAGATTTTAAACTGTTTAGTTGGTGTTGTATATTGTTTTTTAAGTTATCTTGGTGCTGGGTTTTCGTGTTGTATTACTGATGCATTTAAAGAATTTTCAAGGCCGTTTGTGTTCTGGCCCAACAAAAGGGTGATCCTCTTTTCAAAGACTGACAATGCCTTAATATTCGGTTGGGTTCATGAACTGTCATAGAAGACGTCATGCTCTGATTCTCACTAGGTCCCCATCTTAATTGTTTAGCTGTTTTAAACTTTCAACTATAAACCAAAATTAAACACAAAGAACTCTATTATTAATAATCTAAAGTCAACCAAAATATATAAAGTATCACAGTTAATGTCTTTATCGTGGTCGCTCAAATCCCATTGGCTACTATACGAGCGTTATTTAGTTTGTATAGCCCTTCGGGCTTCTTCTTGCCAGGCCGATTTCGGTGTTGGTTTCTCTTACACACTTTTGCTGGCTGGCGCGAGGTTCCGGGAGTGAGTATTTTCACTCGAGTGTCATTTCCGACGACATATCGGATAACTATCGCCTCTTGCTTGGCAGATAGTTGACTTCCGCGTTGTACGAGTTCAGCTTGGATCTCGTCTTTCAGTTTGAATTCAATGATTTCTCTGTCCTGTGTCTGTACTTTCCGCTCGGCTTGTGTTAGAGCCTCTTCTTTTTGTGACAATTTCGCCTTTGGAGCTTCAATCTAGGCTCTCAATTTAGTCGCTTCTTCAGGTCTGAGCCACGTTTGCTCGATGCACCTGTATCGGCGTACTAGAGATTCGGCTCTTTGATTTCGCTTCTTGATGGTATTTTTGATCGCTTCTTGATGGTATTGGGTGATGTCTTTTTGGAATCGCTCAATCATTTGTCTGTTCGATTCCACTGAAATAAATAATGAATAACGCTTGGTTACAATTTAATTTCGATTTTCAATAATAAAAGTATGTATGGATTTTTTAGCTTCTTTAATTTTAGTTTTTCTGTTATTTTTAGGATTCCCTGCGAAACAAATCCACCCAGTAAAGGCAGCAACGAACATGGTAAGTTTATTATTTTATTTTAGGTTGATCTAAATTCAAATTGTAAAGTTCTCAAGTTATTCATGTGGATATTATTTACTCAAGCTGAAATTTTCCATATGACTTTGCAAATTGTTTATTAGTTCGATTGGAATTATTTTGGAAATTTATGCAAATAGAATTGGTCATGTACTTTTATTTGTTAACAAACAAATTTACAAACTACCCTATCATTAATTATTACATTTCAATTCCAAATAAATAATTTCATAAATTGGATTTTTATTAACCCTGGTATTTTACTTTTATTTTTAAATAAATAAATGTATAAATTGGCTTTTATTAACTCTAATGTTTTGTTTTTGAACCAATAAATTTATGATTTGAATTTCCGTTAATTTTCCTTTTTATTGTAAGCTAGTTGATAAGAACTGGGGGAAAATTTGTAATTTGTTTTTGATATGAAAAAATTTATGAAATCGTTTCTTTTTTATTAATTCTTTTTAACATTAGTGAAGCTTGTCTTAATTTTATAACTACATTTATTTTTCTTGGCGTAAGAAAAAAACTGGCTATAGGAACTTTTGTACAGTTGGTGGGTTACTGGGTTTTGCTTATTGTTTAAATCTTCCTTTAGTTGCCCGGTAACGCCATATAAATATTTCTAGCTACCACTCGGCACCCGTTGCTAGGCAACGTTGGAAATGTGTTCGAGTGGATGGATTGTCCGCAAAAGTGAGCGCAATTACTAATGCTGTAATTGCTCGGACAACCCCTGGGTTCAACGAGCCGTCGATAGAAGACTCATGCTCGCTTTAAAAGTCCCTTGTGTGATGGTTATTAAGGTTAGAGATTCATCATAGTGAGAGTTAAATTTGGTGATGGCGTTCTTAGAGATAGAACAACGGCTACCTGACAAAGGGTGAGTACTCATGAAATAGCTACGGGTTTTTAATATTTCCCAAGTTTTAAAACATCATTTCGAATAATTAAACAACCTTTATAATTTAATGAAATCTACAGATTAAACAAGTTTAAATCAATTGAGTTTATTCGACAGACGAGCGGCTCTACGTCTGGCACGCTCTTTTCGCCCCGGCCTATAACTGCTGGACGGTGTTGTAGTAGGAGTTACGGCGGGCGTTGGTTTGGTTATTGAGTCCCGATAAGCCAATTGGGATGGGGCGAAGACAAGAGGGTAGGTTACTGCCTCTCCTTCCCGACTGGCGGACAAGGCAACTTCCAACCCGCTTATCTGCGTTCGAAGATTTTGGTTTAATTGCCGCTCCTCGGCCCAGCCCTTCTGAGCGGCGGTGAGCCGGTGGCGTAGGGGCTTGACCTTAGCTGGGTGAACCCATGTGGCTTTTAGTTGTTGTATCTCTTTGGTGAGCTGGATGATCTGCTCATACAGTGCTTTGTTAGCTTGCTGGGCACGGGACAGCTCTTTCTGCAGTAGTTGGATGGGTTCCATGGCTATTAATAGAGACATTTAAACGATGAGTTATTGACAACAACAAAATTTTATGCAATAAACAAAAGGAATTCTCAATCACATAAATAAGAATAATTATCCAAAATAACAACCTATTTATTCAATCAAAGTTCAATTAAATCAGGGAGTTACATTGAGTCACAGGAAATCTCTATCATGGGCTGGCGATTCAGGAGGCAGGAAACCCCCTTTCGACCCACTCCTCCGGAGAATATCCGGATATAGTCATTACGGGCCGCTTAGTATTGCGGGTCCGCGTGGTTTTCGGCCGGGTGCCGAGTGAGACCTTACTTTGCAGCGGATGTTGATAACTGATGGCGATCCGACCAGCTAGGAGATCTTCTTCCACATTTGCCAAGTATTGGCGAGCTCGGACCACTTGTAAATCCACCTGCCGTTGGTGGTTTTCGAGCTGTTCGAGAAGATGACGGGCCTGCTCGCGGATCTCCCAGGCCGGGCTCCATTCCTCCCATGGTCTATCGGCTAGCCACAAGCCATGGTCACTTTCCGATTGCCGGTCGATTTGTTGAGGCTCCGGTTGAGGAAACTCGGGGCATTTCTCCTGCCGGAATCGTTCCCATGCCCATCTCCATCGATCTGCAATGTGGGTTGAAACACAGGCCATCGAGCTCGATCTCTCTGCATTATGAAGAGTCATTAATGTTATTATACAATTATGTTTAATTTAATAGCGTTCACGGTAAAAATAAATGCGAATAAATCTAAGGTATACCCCGTAACAGGACCTCACAATAAAATATGTACGCAGAAAAGTCAACATGAGTAGCCATCGTTTGTCAGTAATTCCGGTAAAGATGTCAATTCCTTGGCGATACTATATTTAAATTCATTAAAATCTTGGGGTGAAAAATTAGTTACCCACAGATAGTTTAGTTTAGGGTCCTAAAGATTACGTAATTAAAAATATCCGAATTTCTTATAAATCATTCAGTCAAAAAAAAAATTTCTATGCTACAGCTGGTAATCTTATTCTAATGGTTAACTAAAATTATTAACATCCAGATTTATAAAATAAATTATTTGGCTAAAACTCTAAAATTTGTCGCTTTCACAGGATTCATGATTTGGAAATTAGATTCTGTAAGGGTTATTGAAGAAAACTTCTAGGACCTGTTATTTTCTAATAATTCGAGCTAAAATATGACTATACTATCAATAAATTCATTTACCTTGTTGACCAAATTCTACAATTCAGGATTAAGATTAAACTTGTATAAATTATTTAGAAAAACCCCATAATGAATATTAATAAAGTATGATCAGATCGTCGGTTAAATATACGTTTCTTATATACAAAATCAAACGTTAAAGTTATATAAATTATTCAATGAAACTCATAAGGGATTTATAAATCAAAATTATTCGAATGCGATTAAATTATCATGTTTTCTATATAACTTATTTAATTGTAATTCAAATTCCATTTAAATCGAAAATATTAACAAGTTTATGATTAATTATTTAAAGATTGCAAATTATTACTGTTTGAAAAGGAAAAGGGGAATTTACCTGCGATACTTAAATTAAATTCCAGAAGCTCGACGGGGATGGATGATCGATTCGCCGGCACTTCTTCGTCGAGATTAAATTGACAAGCCATTAGTAGAGCTTTTTTGAAAAATGGCCTTTCAATATTTACACTTATTTATGAAGAAAACGTGCGGGATGAAATTACATCTCGTCATATTCTCTGCCCTTCAGGTGTGTGGCGATATCCGATCGGCGTTTACAATCATTTTTGTTATGTATCTACTGGGTATTTGGTAAAAGAAGATGTAATTCCAGTTGTTGGTATTATTCATAAATTCATATGATGATTGTGGGTGTCTCGCACACTGCCCAGTGGTGTGTCGGAAGGTGGGTGATTGTCGCCGACGAGATGCGAGAAAATCGACATTTGGGTGGATTAGTCAATTAGATTATGATCTTATTCTAATCTGACGGTTTTTGTTATTATTATTTTTATAAACAATCGGTTCAATCGCTACATCCGCTTGGACTTTATGATTCGATCTACATCCATCATGACGTGATATTAAATATTGATTTTAGATGCATCTTCATTCTCTGAATGATGATCGAATTCGGGAAAGGAAATCGGGTAAGCTTTTGGAGAATTACATCAGAAAACTCGCATGTGTCATCGCCAATCTCTCAATTTCACTGCGAGTGTTCCCATGTTAATTCCAATGTTCAACATTTTCCTTCATTTTATTAATGTTTAATTAATTTGTTCCTCGTAGCTAGACGTTTCCGTGATGTTGCAATTCATGAATGATCAGAGGCATCTTCCTATCCGCAAGTATTGGATTTTATTTTATCGACTGATACTTCCTCTTAATGGATCCTTATGGTGTTAAGATTTTGCTTCGTTCAATTATTTATCTATTGTTCGCTCCACGTGATTACGAGCTACAGTAATCTCAAACGGTTTTATTTTATATAATTACTAGATTAATTATTCAACTCTAGGC
Organism: Schmidtea mediterranea; assembly: GCA_022537955.1. Lineage (NCBI taxonomy): Eukaryota > Metazoa > Platyhelminthes > Tricladida > Dugesiidae > Schmidtea > Schmidtea mediterranea. The sequence continues at coordinate 116,250,030 of CM039680.1, forward strand.
AGTGTCAGGGACTTAAGCTTCTGGCAAATTGTGGATTGGTTTATGACGATGGTCGAGATTTGGAAATCATTTATGGTCGATGAACCTATCGAATATTTTCGGTCAAAAGTCAAATGATTTGACAGTGGAACGGGTATCAAACATGGAGAGCCGGTGTCATAGTGCTACCAGTTGATGCTGAAAGGGTTCAAAGGAGACAGAAACAGGTGGATTATTATATCAGTTCAGTTGGCTTCTCAAGAGGGATTGGATATTTCCTTTTATTTGGCTCACAATAAACTTTCCTCTACTCTACCAGTGTTTTGTAATTTTAATATTTTAATTAATTACGATAATTTTACTTTTATGTGGGAGTCCCTTTTGATCGACCGTTGGCTTAGTAATAACTACCTATTATTTTGAAAGGGTCATTCTTATTGGTCAAATGTACGCTGGTTTAGAATTTGATTAAATCTACGATTCTACTTGGAGTTCATGGTAATTCGTTTACTAATACTTTAAAATTATTATTCCACGTCTAAATTCGCATTTATAATGTTATTTGATTTAATTTCATAGCAGTGATTTCGTTTCTGAATTTTATTCTCCGTCACCTTTCCCTTTAATAAGCCTTAAACGCATTTTATGTTTATATTATATTTAATGAGTGCCCACTGGACTACTCGGTGTGGAGATAATAAGCCGTATGTAGATCAGTTTAGGTCGAATTTAAAGAAAACTAGAAACGAGGAAGTAGCCAAAAGACCCCTTCCTTATTTCTCCTTTCTTCTATACGGAATAATATTGACGTTCCGATCCCTGCGTTCCGCACGCCGGGTCTTCACGGACACAGATCATCGGCGATATTCCACGCACTTACACGAATCTGAATAATATGTGGATTTTACTAACTTGTGATGTGTCTTGGCTGTGGGCCGGAAAAATTTCGACAATAAAATAACTAATGAAAAATAAACTGATTTTAGGTTTTATAAATATTTATTAAGATATTAAAAAGCAATATAACAAATTACTTGCTAAAGCATAACATCATACCAAATAAAAATACTACTCTCCCCACGCCGACATCCAAGCAGAGCTCTACCGAGGTTGCGAGGACGAGACGTGGAGAGAGAGTTTCCAAATAAAACTCTCACTCACCTAAAATAGATTTAAAAGTATCGAGTGATTTCAAAAATTTAAAATATAGTTTTCAAAAACGATTCAAAATGGTTTTCACGATTAAAAACGCTTAAAATTGTGTAAAAATGAATCGGTATATATACCGATTTTCTGTCCCTAACCTCGCGTGTTCTTTTTAATTTAGTAAAACAAAATTCGACTTTGATATTTTCTAGAGTATTCTAATCTTAATTTTTATTATTTTGCAATTTTATTTGATAATTTTTATTTGAAATTTTTATTGAATTATTTCTAATTCAAATTCCTTGATTTATAATTTCATATTCATGAAATTTTCATTTTTGTTAAATTATCAAATTTCGGTCGAATTTGTTGGGTTTTCGTGTTATGTTTATGTTTATATCGTGCGGATCTTGTTGCTTTTTGTTATTATTTTAATTTATTTTTATGTTTATTATTTTATGTATAATTACTTTTCTCTCATATTTTGCTAGGTTTAATTGATGTTTTCATAGGTTTGAATTTAAAGCTGCATGTTATATTTGCATGTGTGTTACCGATTCATTTAAACATTTTACAAGGCCGTTTTGTTCAGGTCTCCCCAGTTCGAACTGGTTTATACTTCAGTATTTCGTTAATACGGTTAATCCCTGTCGAGCCCTGTTGTGGGGAACCTTTACCGACCCTCCCCTTGGCCGTTACTTTGACCATCATTAGGTATCAATTGTCTAGAGTTGGCGTTTGCTAATGTTTCCGAGAATTTTAATTCACTATACATAAGGACTCAGCTTTTCCCGATAGAATCAAATCCAATTCGGCACGTTTGTAGAATATCTCATTTAATCTGAGGTTTAGTCAAGTATATTTAACTGATTCAACCTGGTCTAATATGTAGGTAATTCATGTTATGCAGTTTTCGTCTTGAAATGTACACTCCACCTGTACCGAGAATATTCGTACCATACGCAGTCAGCATGTCTCGAACCGGACCTTTGTAGCTTAAACACATCAATTTCAGCCGCTAAACTTCGACTGTAGATGAAAATGATTGATCATTGAGTTCAAAAATTCCAACGTCCTAGATTAATGGTCATCAATATTAAGATTATCCCCCAGAAATGACAAAGTTAATCATGTTCAATACCAGCCCCAAATTAAATGGACCGGAAACATTAGCAAACGCCAACTCTAGACAATTGATACCTAATGATGGTCAAAGTAACGGCCAAGGGGAGGGTCGGTAAAGGTTCCCCACAACAGGGCTCGACAGGGATTAACCGTATTAACGAAATACTGAAGTATAAACCAGTTCGAACTGGGGAGACCTGAACAAATAGATTCGGTAGTAAGAATCTTCGGTACCCCGACCCTACTTTGAATTAAAACTTAAATGACCCATCACGCGACCATTGAAATGACCTATGACTGAAGGAACCTAGACTACCAACTCAATAGGCCTAAATGACGAGTTATACTCATTAATGCATTATTTTTTCCAGGATACTCGTGGATTGACGCGTCCCGGGTTACACTACGCTTCCCGGCACATTCAGCTGCGCGGTGCCGGCAAGCGATGTGGGAGGCGGGATTCTCGATATCACCGGTCAGAGAATCCCGAAGGGGAGATCAGGAAATCAGTGACGACATAGACCTCCCCTTCGTCGCGACCAAGCGAGAGCCCGGTCAAAATCCGGCGCGGGAGATAAGAGGTCAAGCGGAGTACCTCCTCGCACGCTTGGAGGAGCACCAGAGACAAACAAACCAGCAAGTCCGAAGGGCACAACGACACCTAGACGAGATCAACCGGGACATTGCGGCCGGATTGATCCCAAGTACGGACGGGTACGCCTCTCCGTACAACACGTCGTTCAATTTGGACGATCCCAGGCTGAACAAGCCAACGGAGGCGATCAACGTAGTAGTCCCACGCCAAATCTGGACAGGAAGAGGAGGAAGAACAAACGAAACGCCAAACACCCATCGCAAGCACCCATATGCTCGGGGACTACCACGAACAAGCTCCGACCGACACTATTAAAGATTTGACTCACCGCGATGATTTTTCGTTTATGCATTAAATACATGTGTTTAGTTAGGTTATTCTTTGCATTGTTAAATAAAATTTCAAAATTAAAAAATATTGGTGGGTTACTGGGTATTGATGCTTGTTTTAATCTTACCGTGGTCACCCAGGTAACACCATATAAATATTTCTTGCTACCACTCGGCACCCGTTGCTAAGCAACGTTGGAACTGTGTTCGAGTGAGTAGATCGTCCGCAAAAAGTGAGCGTTATTACTAATGCTGTAATTGCTCGGACGACCTCCGGGTCCAACGAGCTGTCGTTAGAAGACTTGTGCTCGCTTTAGATTATTGGGTCCCCTGTATGTAGTAGATTTTATTCGTTGGAGTTCATCGTAATACAAGAAGGAATCCGACAATGACAACACAAGCGACTGCATATCGAATGGTACATTCTAGTGGGTTGGTTGCGGATTTTAGATATTTATCAAATATTCTTATCAAATATTCGTAGATATCGTTTTAACTAACAAGAAAGACATAATTTACAACATAAAACTATTTAATTTACAAAATAAACACATTATATAATTCCATCAGGTCTTATTTAATAATCGAGCGGCTCGACGTCTAGCCCGCTCCTTTTGTCCAGACCGATACCTGTCGTTATTGTTGTTGTTGTGGTTGTTGGAGTTACCACCGACTCACGATGGGCTAATTGAGCCGGGGCGAAGACGAGGGGGTAAGTTACGGCTGCCCCCTCTTGACAGGCAGATAGTGCAACTTCCAACCCCCGTATCTGCGTTCGAAGGTTCTGGTTCAACTGTTTTTCGTCTGCCCATCCCTTTTGGGCCGCGGTAAGTCTTTGATGCATTGTTTTGATCTTCTTCGGATCCACCCAAGTGGCTTTTGTTTGTTGGATCTCACGAGTCAAATGGATGATCTGGTCATAAAGGGTTTTATTAGTTTGTTGGGCACGGGCCAGTTCTGTCCGTAATATTTGTAGTGGTTCCATTTCTGTGAATAATGAACATTAAAACTTTTATTAACAGATCTAAAAGTCCAAGCGTATATTTAATTTAAACATAAGTTACGAAATTATACTAGGAAAAAAACAAGAAAAAATTAAACAAATTTCAAATAACAATCATCTATTATATAATAATGTTTATAACAAAGCTAGTAGGTCTTTAATCCATAGATCAGTGAGGTCAGGGCTCTTCGAAGAATTTTTTACCCTTTCCTCAGCTGAGTAGACAGGGTATACGAAGACGGGCCGTCTCGTATTACGTACAGGTCTGGAGCGGGGCGGCGACGGGTCGTTATAGAGATCCGCGATCCTTCCGGCCGCGATGTCGTCTTCTACATTGGACAGGTATTTTCTGGCCCTGACCACCTGTAAATCGACCTGCCGTTGATGTTCCTCAAGGCGTGTGAGGAGGCAACGGGCATGATCCCGAATTTCCTGGGCCGGATTCTGACCGCTTATTTGTTCGTTCGGCATCGACGGTCTCTCGTTTATTCCCAGTAACTGCCAGATGGTCTGTCGAGGTCCTCTTGGTCGGGGCTCCTCGTCGCCTCTCGCTCTCCCGATTTGGCGCCAGGCTTGCCTCCACTGGTCAGCAATGTGCAGGGACACGAACACGAACGGTTCTGATACATCTATAATTTGATCATATACGTAAATTCGTCGCATTTTTATCAAAGTAATTCACATTTTATCAAGGTAATTAAGACGTTGTCCTAAGGTCGAGGTTGGTTACAGGGTATTCATACTTAAGGTTATCTTATAGCACAGCTTGAAGCTACGGGTGGATAGTTCATCCGACGGGCTTACTTACTTATAATCTAATTCTAAGGCATATCTAAATTAATACTGTGATTTGCAAATTTATCTGGCTATGATGAAATTGATTGAAATGTTAATCGCGTGCAGATGTCCGAAAAATACTTTCTTTCAAATTAATAAATGTAATGGATTATCTGTATAAAGGACTTATACGAATTTTTGTTTAAATCAGCTAACTCATTAGAATTTGTTGCAACTGAGGGGACGAAATTCGCCGTTACTCGAGGAAAATTCAAGCCCCTCCCTAACTTCTCGATAATTTGGTTTCTGTGAACTTTATTGGGCGGGGGTCTAATCGTTATATAAATACCTTCATAGTTTGTGACTCTAATTATAGGGTCGACTTCCAAATATATTTCACATGAGATCTCTATTTTCAGTTATTCTTTAGTCAGTTTGGGATTTGGATTTTTTAGATGACCGAAAATTTATGTTTGAAGTTATTTATTTAATCGAGATACATTTGGAATTCTACCCGCTAGTTTTTGTTAAATGAGAAAACCTCATCTGACTTTCACAAGTTATCAGCAATTTGCCCATCGATTAATGTCTAGTATACAAAATAATTCGTTTCTATATTAAAGGGTATATGCATCTATTTCAAATGACCACACAGTTATGAATAACTACCTGAGTTGAATAAATTTATTATTGAAGAGAGAAAAAATAAAGTACAAATACACATTCACTACACTCAACAATTCTATAATAAAATATACCCATAAAGAGACGAAAAACAAAATAATGGACCGGAGTCATTGGTTACGGGCATTTTTAATTACGAAATTTGCAATTTAAGGATATTTTAAGGGCCTTGTCATTTTAACTCTTCCATTGGTCCGAAAAGGTAAAGGGGAAAATGTATGTAGATTATGATTTAATAAATTTTACATTTTCCTTTGCTTTTTGATATTTGGAAAATAATGAAAGATTTCCGAAAATTATGGGTAACGTAGAGAGGAAGCGCCAAAACGAAAATAATAATTTTATTGTTAAATATTTCTACATATCCAGAATTTGTTCATAAAGATTGGTTGAAGTCATCGAGTGGGTAAAAAAGCTACTACAATCACATTGACCGATTTAGGAAAATTATTTGTGAATTAAGGCATTTAGCGATTTTAATAATTGTTATTTAAATAAAACAAATTTTATAAATCCTACCGATTTTAAACTGAAGCATGAAAGAACTGAAATCTTTATTTAAATAAGAATACCAATATCATTAAAATAAAAAAAATTAAAATGCAAGTATGACTTTTAACTTAATTTGTTGCCCATAATATTTGTCTCTGTTGCTGGTCATCTATGAAACCTGGTAACAAATACTCATACAAAATTAACGTAACGATTTGTAGTCATTCCTTATATGGGTGAATACGTTTTCCGGCCAACGATTTTTATTGCTTGATTAGTTACCTAAGTACTAAAATTGAATTGGAAAGAAATACTTCATCGACCAATTCAGGATAATTCGACTTATTGTTAAAGATTGGCTTGTATTGCAAATCACTGGGATCATGACGGGGTCTGTGCTGCGGTACCCTTAGTTAAGGCTCGGAATCATTAATAAAAAATTATGAGAATAAAAAATAATTTTTTACTTGTCGGGTGGGACCTTGGGTTCGGGATCACGTCAACGTCTGGGATTCGATCTATCATATCCTTATTAAGTGGGTTCTGGTGGCTACTCATTTTTAAGATTCTAAAATTTTCTATTAGTATGGATCGATCGGTAATTCTTATACCGATTTGTATGCGCAGGGCAGGAAAATTTCGTCTACCCCTATCTGTATCGGATTTGTCGTCTGGGCATGCACACTAATAAACAACATTATCGATATATCTTAACATGAATGTCAAACATGAGAGGTTATCGATCCATACAGAGATTACGTCATAGCAGATATGTTTAGTAAGTCTATAATTTTCTGATTCTATTTTCTTTAATTACTTCTATAATTTCAGGCTTGTTGACAATTCGTTCTAATTAGGCTTTAAGTATTATTTGCGGATTAAATTCTATAATTTTCAAAATCTCTTTATTTTTACAGGGACTTAATTTTTCAAGCAACGTTGGGGAAGAAAATTATTCTTTACTATCCGCAACTGTGGTGGGCTCATTGTACCTAGTGGTAGTTTTAGTTTGTTATTTATGATCGGCTTAATCGTTGGTATTTTAGGTGGTAGGTTAGATTCGAATGTTACTGAAATCCACGTTTATTCTACATGGGAAACTATCGTGTGAAAATCGCTAATGCAGATTCTGGCATCGGTGTCTTCTGGTTTAATTTGTGTCTAGTAGCTATATAATTATAACTTAGACGAGTCTTGAGGCGGGAAGTATGGATTGGGTTTATTGTTGTGAGATCTCAAAGTCTTTTGGGCACGTAGGCCTCTGGTTATCTACTGACATCGAGAAGAAGATCTTGTTGGATTTTAGAACACAAATGGGGAGAATGAAGACAAAGCCGATTCGCCTTATGGTAATTTGGTGCTATTGATTCATTATTTTTGCAGAATACATTATAGATTTATCTCCTGGATCTGGGTATGGAATCCTCACGGGTGCAAATTCTCGACTTGTTTCGGTGTTATTTTTCAATAAAATTTTTGCGGAAATATTATTAGTTTTTAATTATTTAATGGATGAATTATGGTGAACGGTGGACTCCATACGGACCTATGGCTGTATTTGAACAACAAGATTTATAATTTGGGAATTTTAACAAACATTGGGTTGGCGAAAATTTCAATATTCGTTTTGTTGCATTGTGCTCGGATTCTACTACTTCGTAATATAACGTTACGTCTGACTTTATTTATGACATTAGTGGGGTCTCGTTTGATTAACTTTCCTAATCCTGGTATATTTAAATGAGTTCTCGACTATCTAGGTTAGCCATAGCAATGAGAATTTATAATGAATACCCTAATCATTTTCGTCCAGGATTAAATCAAGTTTATAACGACTATTTTGAACCTACGACTTTATTTAAATTTGTGACCTTACTTGAAGTTTTAATTTAAAAATTCATTTAAAAATTTACACGGCCGTTTGTGTTCTGGCCCAACAATATGAATCCCCACAAGATTCTGCAACAAGAACTGACAAAGGCGCAAACGATAATTAAAGATCTACTCCAACAAATCATACAGCTGACAACAGAAGTTCAATTGACCAAGAATACTTGGGTAGAACCGAGCAAGGCTAAACGTCTATATCAAAGATTAACAGCGGTGCAGAAGGGTTGAGCTGAGGAAAAACAGCTCAACCAGAGTCTAAAGACAAAACTTAGGGGCTTGGAGGTGGCGCTGTCTGCATGTCAAGAAGGAGCGGCAGTGACCTACCCCCTGGTCTTTGCCCCGGCGTAGATAGCATACCGAGAGGCCACGTCAACTTCGAAACCTGCTGCCAAACTAGTTAAGCACCACCCCGGCAGATCTGAACGGGCCAAACGACGGGCTGTTCAAGCAAAGGACCCAAAAGCATGGAATTAGTCCAAAATGTTTTTATTAAATAAAATTTGCTGAGTGTCGTGTTCAAGTAATGATTTGAATTCGGTTAGATCAAATTTAGTTAAATTAACCCCACGCGAATAGCGTCGATCAGACAGCGAGCCAGAGACGCGAGTAAAACCATCCATCATCAATAAGGGACGGGAATGATAAATCGCACAAAGACCTTCTAACGGTAGTGCGTTGGACCCAGTTTGAGGTCGGGCCAGAGCAGTTCCCGCGTGGCGCTCACCTTTGGCAACCTCAAAACCCATGGCTACATTTCCAACGTTGCCTAGCAACGGGTAACCACTGGGAGTAAGAAAGAAAAATTTTCATCTGTGGTCAAGGTTGTTGAAACCATAAACCCCTACAAAAGTACTTATACTAATAATGTTCCCAAAAAGAAAATAAAGTTAATATTTACACTAGTAATTTTAAAATCAGAATAAAATCAGAATGAAAAGTAAAATAAGATAAAATTATATAAAATAAAAGAAAATAAGATTTATATTCGCACAAGTAATTTTTTAACTCCAAATCTAATAATAATAATAATAAACTCAAAATGAGTGTAAAATTATGACAATGGAATTAAATCCAATACACTTATAATAATAGTATTAAAATAATAATAATAACACTAATAATATAGTAATCTGAATGCAATAATTAGCGAACTTATACGCCTGAAGCTTACTTTGAGACAATTTTTATACTAAGTATTGTCGTTTATAATCGATTTTAAAGTAACAATTCGTGATATTCTTGAAAATCAAAATGACTTTGGTATCTCTTTGACAATAATTTGTATAAATATTAGTATCGTTCGTGCTCACATCTATCCTAAATTCAATTTTCGGTTTCCTTTTAGTTGTGTCATTCGTATTTATCAACTCCTCTATATATTTTTCGTATTGTCATTTGTTGTCCTTTATATTTAGACCTTTCCCTGGACCTCAATACTGCTCTTTCGAAGGTTGGGCGATAGGATTTAGAAAGCGAGAATACTAAGCGGTTCCAGCGACGCCTTCACCACGGGTTCCCCGCTAACCACCGGTTCGATCAGGGATAACAAGAATTCATTTTATTGACTTGTGTGCATGTGAGTTATGGTATGTAGCATAAAATAAAATTAATAAAAATTTTCAAAATTTATTCGTCGTGATGGAGGTTTGAATTAAAATGAACCCTTAATTAATTAATGATCAGATCATATTAAAATATGGTAAAAAGAAAATTTAAATAAAATTGCAATAAATTTAATCGTTTAACAATATTACAATAATAATAACATAAAAAATAAGATAATACAATAAACAAATTTTATTTTGTCGTTTGGTGATTTCGTAATTTTCACAAAAGTAAATATCAATAAAATATGAACTGATAGCGTCTGAAAAGTAAGTGATACGAAAGTAAGTGATAAAATAAAAGAAAAATGTACTGTACTACTGAAATTTGTCTATCCAGCAATGCCTTATATAACACGATTTTCCGTGTGTGTGTTTTGATACGGTAAAACCAGCAATTTTCTAAGATTATTTTTAAAATATAATTTTTTAATTCTTTTTGATTTATCATTAAATTTTTACATTTTTTTTGTATAAAAGTTTTATTTAATTTTTAATTATTTTATTTTTCTTTCAATTTTACATTTTTTCCTTTTAATTTAGGTTTCCCGCTTAAAAACACAGGCATTATCGTGCTGGTTAAACAAATATGGGCTTAAACTAGTTTTTGCCCAAATATAATATTTATAATATATGTGACAAATAAATTCAGTTATTTTTCTCGGCAATTACAAAATTAATAAATTATTATGATTGCGTGAGGATAAGGAAAATCTGATCCCGTATTGGTCAAGTCCACGGAAACTAAGTTTTCATTGGACTTGGTCGATACGAGGGAATATTCCGACTTTTATTGGAATTGTTTTTTTAATTAATAAATTGATGGAAATTAAAAAATTTAACTAAAATTAATCAAATCACATAATTCAAAAACATTTTTTAAAAATAAAACATTTTGGTATATACAACCTATTTAACAAATCTTACATAGGCGAAAATATAAAATCAATTCAAACAAAAGTATTCCTAAAATTTCCTTAAGGGTTTGCAATAGTATCAAATTAATAATAAGAAAATAAATAAGAAAAAATATCTGAATTAAATTATTAAACAAACTTCGTGGGAAGTACCGGTTCAAAATCTTCCATGCGGAGTGTATCCTTCAGGAGGCTTTAAAATACCTAAAACTATAAGTTAAAAGTATCTAAAAATCGTTACTTACTTATATTATAGGAATGGCAATAAGTGGCAAGCAGGATGAAATAGATATATGTTGGACAAAAACTGATGAAGCCTATTTTTTGTTTAACCAGCACGATAACGCCTGTGTGTTTTTGAGCAGAAAATTTAAAATTAGATAAAAATGGAAAATGTAAATAAAATAAAATAAATAAAAATTTAATAAAAATTTTGATACATAAAAAATGTAAAATTTAATTTTAAATCGAAAAAGATAAAATTTTTATAATTTTGGAATATTTTGGGAATTCCTTGTTTTAATGCATTAAAACACACACGAACAATCGTGATATATAAGGCGATGCTGGTTGAGCAAAAAACACTCACTCACTTACTCTTTCTTTACTCTCTTAATTTATTTGTTTGAAAAGCTATTTTACGGCTTGTCACGGCTATGAGCACTGTTGTAGACATACTCACCCTTTTCCCCGTCTAGATAGCATGATACGTCTCCGAGGGATATTTGTTTCAGAAATATAAGATTATGTTAATATTCATTACGTTTAAATTAAAATTAATAAAGATAAGGATGTAAAGATTTTTGTTCAGTGGACTCACACAGAAGGATAATAGACAAGTTTCGCAGGGACATATCCGAGTACCATCAAACAGCGGTAACTCAAACTCAGAGAGCGGAGGCCATGGTGCGGAAGTGCCGCTACATGGAACAAACTTGGCTTCGCCCGGAGGCCACGTCCAAGTTGAAAACAGAAATGGACGAGTTGAGAGTCAAGTTAGGTCAGAAGGATGAAGCACTGCGGCTGGCAGAGCAGAAGGCCCAGGGGCTTGAAAAGCAAGTAGCCGAGATAAAACGGAGGGACGAAATCCGCACAGGCCTAATGCAGAGCAGAGCAACACTATCGGCAGAGCAGCAAGCCATAGTGATACGAAATATTACCGGGAAAGATGACGGAGTAAAAACTATGACTCCGGGTTCCTCACGTCCACCAGAAGATTTGCCAAAGAGGAACAGAAGAAAGAATCGGCCGAGTAAAATGCGTGTGCCCTATCGCTTCACTCATCTAGATAGTATAATTCCATCCCTAAGAAGAGTATTGCCGTAGGACTATAAAGGATTTTAAAAAGTGTCATTTGTAATTTAAATTTTCGTAACCAATTATTCATAGAGTTAGGGATGTTAATTTAATTTTCTTTTAGTGGAGTCAAACCGAAGATTGATTGAAAAATTCAGAAGAGACATCTCGGAATATCATCGTGATGCGATGATTCAGAGTCAGAGGGCAGAGGCCATGGTGCGAAAATGCCGCCACATGAAACAGACCTGGCTCCGTCCAGAGACAGCTGCTAAGTTGAGGACCGAAATAGAAAGTATGAAGGCCAAGCTGGAGCAAAAATATTAGGCCCTGAGACTAGCGGGCATAAAGCCCAGGAGCTCGAGAAACAGATGTTGGAGCTGAATTTGAAGGACGAAATCCGTACAGGATTAGTACAGAGTGGAGCGACACTAACGACCGAGCAAGAGGCAATAGTGATTAGGAATGTGGCTGGGAAAGATATTGGAGTGAAAATTCTAACTCCAGGACCCTCACGTATGCCAGAGGAAGTGCCGAAGCGAAATCGGAATCGGCCTGGCAAGAAGGAACGTGAGAGGCTATTCAAGCTCCACAAAGCCCACCTGATTGGACAAATTCTCGACGCGAACGGTTTCTAAATACCGCGCGTTGAACATCACAATAAACACTGAAATATTGTGTCGAATGTGATAAACACTGTAGTATTGTATATTTTTTTGTTGATTCAAATAATAATGTGTTAATTTGGATTTTGATAATAAAAATAATTTAAATAGTTAAATATTTGAAGGTTGAAATATTTAAATTGTTGAGTTAATTATATAAAATATATCAAAATGGATAAAATAGTTGAGAAGGGGACCGATAGAGTAAGAGCGCGAAGTCTTCTACGACACCTCATGAACCCATTTGAGTATTAGGGCATTGGCAGTCTTTGAAAAGATGCTCACCCTTTGCTAATACTCAGCACACTAGTTCACAGTACCAACGTCAATTTTGACGGATGACTAGCGGTTAAAATTTCTTATGCAGGCGCTGGGTGGGAAGTAGTTACCCTTAGACAGGTTTGACATTTTAATTACCCATCAATGCCAGCAACTATTAGATACCTAAAAAAGACACGATATATATTGTTGCGTATTCTATGCATCCAGCATTTGATACTTACATTTGCTATAATCTTCATGTCAATCATCAATATTCACAAACTAGTTATCACCTACTGGTCAAAACGCTGTTAACTGATATAAATGGCATACCGTAGAAAAATAGCTTTAAAAGTGCATAAATATTAAATTAATATTTATTGACTGTTATTTGTTAAAATTCAATAACGTCAATATACAAATGATGCGGGTGATAGTTCACTATTCTTCATTGAAATTTTATTACTATAATATACAAAAAATTGTCCATTAATATCCTTTTACCCTCAACTGCAAATTACTTAATATTTTCTAAATTTGCATTTTCTTGTTTTGACATATCTATAGACATTATAAATCAAAATAGTGCTTTATTCAATAATGCGCTACTAATTATTTATTTGAAAGAAATTCATGAACAAATTTTTGATAACGGCTTCTTATTTTAATTAAAAAACAAATTAAAATTAAGTTTAGAAATTTTCCATGACAAACCACATGATTTAATCACTAGCATATTTATAAGTCCATTCAGCAGCAATCTGCTCAAATTTTTTCCTGTCGTCCTTATAAAGCTGAGCAATAGCTGGGCTATAAGGATCATCAGGGTTTGGATCAACCAATAATGCTGATATACAGAGAAGCACTGCATTAAAGTAACAAAAAACTTTTTATTATTTACTGCTTACCTTTCGATAATGTTAGAGCAGGAGACCATTCTTTTTTAAGAATATTCAAGCATATAGCCCCACTTGTATTAATATTAGGATGAAAAATTCGAGTTAAAAAATTAATCTGTAGAACATATTATTATAGATACATTACATAAATAGTTACTGTTGGAGGATTAAAAGGATATTTTTCTGGAAATAAAATGTCTAAAAAAAATATTCCACCTTCATAAGGACTACCAATCTAAATTTATATACTAAAAAACTTTCTTAACAAATCTAACCGGACCCATGATTGTTGCTTTCCATTTATACACTAATTAACATAGAATTAATACTTAATAAATAAAATTTTATATACTATTAGCTTCACTTATTGGACCAGCAGTGCATTGTGCAGGTGGATTGCATCTAAATTCTTGAAGTTCCTACACATAATTATGTTATTAAAAATAAAAGTTATGCAAACTCTTTAAAGTTTGTTAAACTACAACACAAATATTAGTAATTATAAAATATACCTTATTCAGTCGTATCATCTCATTGGCCTTTAAAATGTATATAAATATAATTTTATTTTAAACAAACTTTGTAATTGTTGAATTTTCTTTGGTTTTCCAATTCTTGTTCATTAAATTTTTACAAATATATGGAAACAACATTAATAATTAATTATTTCTTGATTTAACTAGTTCAATATTGATAAATATTTAGATGCCGTTATTTAAATGAAAGTGTAAATAACTTCATATGAAACAATTAATATGTTGCTAGGTAATTTTACCTTAATTTACATGTTATTACCATCGTAACCCATCATAAAATATTCAGCAATGTCGGTAGCGTAGAAAATTGGTGGCTATCATCAAAAAGTGAATTCCAGCGAAGGAATTGCTAATGCCCTGGAACACCCCTGGGAGCGACTATAGTGTTGGGCAAAAACTGATGAAGCCCATTTTTTGTTTAACCAGCACAATAACGCCTGTGTGTTTTTGAGCAGAAAATTTAAATTTAGATAAAAATGGAAAATTTAAAGAAAATAAAATTGTTGGGCCAGTACAAGATTTTGTTTAAATGGATTGGAAACAGCACGCAAACATAACATGTAAAATTTAAAATCGGACCCATGAACATCAAGTAACCACCAAAAAATGCGAGAAAAACACATAATTTAACATATAAATAGAAACATAAAATTAAATTAAAAACACAATAACAAAAGATTTGACCGAAAAAGTGACAATTTACGAAAAATTAAAAGAGTTCATGAATAAATCGAACAAAAATAAAATAATTTTAATCAGAAATGATTGAAATTAAAAATAAATGATTAAATTGTCAAATAAATCGAAAAAATAATAAAAAATTAGAAATAAATTAGACACATAATGGCAAGGTCAAATTTTGTTTTAACGCATAAAAATTAACACGCAAGGTTAGGGTCACAGAACAGGTATAAATACCAATCCATTTTCACAAAGTTTGAATGCTTTTTCACTCAGTGAATAATTGCTATTCAGAAGAACTTTTTCAATTAGAGGAACAACTCTCGGCAACTATTTCCACATCACGAACCCAGTATCTTACAGGTAAGCTCTACTGACTCGTGCATGTTGGAATTATTTGCCACCTGATTGAGTATGAATGAGATGAATCAATGGTCAACTATGCTTTTACTGAAATGAACTAATATATGTATTCGAAAATGAAATCTTTTTAATGAGTCGAAATTTTTATGGCCCACAGCCACACATCACACAAGAAAGTAAAATCAAAACACAACTAGTCACACTGTGTAAGTGTGGTTCCTCCGCCTATAGTGTGTGCCCGTGAGAGCTCTGTCGTGCGTAACGACGGATCTCGAACGTAAATATTCTATCCATTATAGGGGCGGTGGGAAGATTGAGAACTAGTCTTTTGGCTGGCTCTCTTTCACCCATCTCCCGTAAAATCGACCTAAATATCTAATTACAAATCGGCTAAAATGATAACACCGAGTAGTCCAGTGGGCACTCGAAAAATCTAATATAAACACAAGAACCTTAGGACTAAATTAAGACTCGGGCAGTGGGGACTTGAAACCGATGCGATGCAAATAAATTTAATAACTAAATTGTGATTAATTTGATTTAAAGTAATTGAATCTATGACTTAAAACTCGACGTAAATAAATTAATCTAAATAAAATGATGGAATTGTAACTAAATTTGTGACTAAAATATACTACAAAGAGAATAATTTTGTAAAGTAATCGAAGGATAGTAATTAATTAAATATAAACGACCCATAATTAAGCTACTTCTGTAATGAAAAGAAAGTAAAGTTCTACAAGTGGTTAATGATTGAATTATCCTCTGATTAAATCTAAACTAATAAAATTAGGAGTATGAAGCCGGAAAAATGGGGTAAAGAAACGAAACTGTAAACGATAGAGTAGAAATAACTGATTCCAATAAAAGAATAACTAATAGATCAGCTAACATTTCGAAAAAATGAATTGTGAATCAAAGCAGCCATCATTGATGAATAATGAACCAAAATTAACAATTGAACTTAGTTTCTTTAACTAATTGAAGAATAAAGATGTAATTAACGGATCAAAGGATAATTCAATAATTTGAAATAATACAAATGCACTATAGATAATAAATAAAAGGCAACAAAAAATAATAATATTAAACCGAACCTGCCGTAAATAAATATCCTAATAAGAACGATTCATAAAAAAGGTAGTAAATTAACAGTAATAAATATCGAAATACGGTTCGTGGTTAAATAATAAAAGAGCTCAACTTTCATAAAGTAGTTCGTAATAATTCCAACATCATAAACCCACGGATAAAATCGAACTTTTGGATCTGAATAATATCTAACGAGACACCCTGAAAGTGATAGAAATAATAAAATAAAAACTTCCGACTAAATTAGTGAACAATATAATTTAACATCACAATGCAACGAAATATCAGATTATATAAAGAGCAAAGGTTTAGACTCTACTACAACACCAGCATACTCTTCGCCGAATCGCAGCCGTTGAGTATTCCACCTAGTGATCTTCTCCATGACGAACATGTAAAGTGGACATTTTCGAAATCAGCAGAATCCGTAGTAAATCTTGATAGAGTACATTTCTGGTTAGCTAGCATTGAATTGGAGTGATAATTCAGCGAGAGAACAACCTAGAAATCCATTTGCCGAGTTAACGACAAAATTAGCCACGTAATAATCCATGAAATCAATAGAGAATAAATTCGATCTCAATGGCAATATAGATAGATAAACTACAGACAGGTCATAGTCTTAGTTCATAACAGAACAAACCGACCGAATTTTAACGCGAATGGTTGGATCAATGACACTGACCAAATAATAATCGTGACGCTGAATAAATAACTACCCCGAATTAAAGTTCATTCATCGACCCAGCGGGTTTGTAAAGACAATAATGTGATCAGCCACGTCAATAATAACTACAATGAACTTTCACCGACTAAAATTTAAATTAATAATAAACATCATTCGACATAGACAACAAATTCGAGAATAACAAATCAAAGGATAACAACATTACAAGTCAATAAAGAAAAATTAATTTTCATTTCACCCACGTCACAACGTCATAGCGAATAGATTTATAACTATAAAAAGACTAACAAAAACTCACATTTTATACTACACAAATCTCGATGGATCCTCAATCAGCAAGTACCGATCGTGGATGTAAACGAACCCGAGATCCCTTACAGGGACGACTCTCGAGGAACGATACTCGAATGCCGAGTGGGGAGAGGCAACAAGGTACTTTCATACATCGCATTTTCTTTTGCCTTAACTAAAATTAACCCTTTTAAAATCGTACTGTTGAAATAGAATAAGGTTACATACGTTCACAGTTTTCATGAACAAACATTTGTAAATATGAATTATAACTAAATCTACTATGTATTCAGATTGCAGAGACCCATATGGAAGTTGGAACGATAACTCCCGAGTAACTCTCCGAATTCCGAGCGCTTCCGCCGCTCGATATCGCCAAGTGCTGTGGGATAATGGATACCTTTTATCCACTTATGGAGACTCAAGCTGGCCGCGAAGATCTGAATATCAAGCCGAAGAAGTCGAACTACCGAGTATCGCTATCAAGCGCGAGCCCGGAAAAAATCCAGCGCGAAAAGCCCGCCAGCGAGCCGAATTCACGGCCATGAAGATGGAGGAGTTAGAACGAAAATATCACCGGAAGGCAGTTTTAGCCAGACTGCGGCTAGCTCAAGTGAACCGGGACATAGCAAGTGGAGCTATCCCGAGTACAGATGGCTTTCCTCCAGAATACGGAGTTTCTTTCGAATTAGATGAATCCAATTACAAATGTCGGCACCAACTAAACTGGTATTACCGGAAAGGCTGATTCAGTCAACGCTCAGGAATCGGCTTGGATCCCGCCAAACTGGAGATCACATGTACGCTAGCAGACATCCCCAAGGGAACTTAAATATCAAAATTCGAAGAAACGCAAGTTTTGATGACCCCAAATGAACCGGATTGATTAGTTGATTAGTTTTTAAATAGCAATAAATGTTGATGTTTTACTTGTTATTCAATCTTTAGTTTTATTAATTAAATGGATGATATAAATGGATGATATAAGCTTCTGACCTTTTCAATAAAAACTTTAATCAATAAAATATATAGAAAGGTAAAACGTTTTTTTAACTAAACCTTGATCAACCAGAGGGTTAACACAAACTAATTGGGACGCATGAGAAATGGCCGTTAATGTACGATACTGACCATAAAAATAATTTGGAAAAAGGGCCGATAGGATTAAGTTAACGTTGCAGATGACAAATCATTAAATATTTTAATTTCAGAAATGGAAGCCACGAGAATAATACATCGAGAACTAAAAGAACTCAGACGAGAAAACCAGCATCTACACCGACAACTCTTACAACAGAGTCGAGATATGCAACAATTGAAAGCCACTTGGGCTGAACCAGCAAAGATGAAAGCGTTATACCAGCGCCTTTCTACAGCACAACAGGGCTGGAAAGAGGAAAGAGTGTTAAACCAGGCGCAGCGAACACAAATCAAAGGATTGGAGGTCGCCCTGTCGGCGTGCCAGGAGGGAAGTGCAGTGACTTACCCTCTGGTATTTGCTCCGGCACAATTGGCCTATCGCGACCAAGAAAAATCCCAATCGACCAACAAGAAACCTCGATCACACGCTAGACCAGGTCGAACCGAACGGTTGCGACGACGCGCCCAAGGAGTGGCCAAATGAAATAACAAACCCATGTCTGATGATAACTAAATTCATTTGATATTAAATAAAATCCTTTTAGTTTATTATGTTGTTAGTTGTAAGAGAATATAGAGAAGAGATATAATAAAGAGAAAACAATAAAGGGACCTGAAACAGAAGACGGACGTAGGCCTTCTAACGGCAGTCCGCTGAACCCGACATACGACTAACCCTTATCAGTTCTGATATCGGAACTCACCTTTGGAGGTCCTGTGACCAGTGGTTACAGTACCAACGTTGCCTAGCAACGGGTAACCATTGGCGGGCGCAAAACTATTTTGTATGTATGAGGTAAAGGTCATCCACACTACTAACCCCACAAAATAAATAAAAATTTAATAAAAATTTTGATACATAAAAAATGTAAAAAATTTTATTTTAAATCGAAAAAAATAAATTTTTTATAATTTTGGAATATTCTGGAAATTCCTTGTTTTAATGCATCAAAATACACACACGAACTATCGTGATATATAAGGCGAAGCTGGTTAAACAAAAAACACTCTACTCACTCACTCTCTCTCTAATTCTCTCGCTATTACTATTACTTTTATCATTACACTTGTTATTACATTATTTTGCTGAATTCCAAGACGTTATTTAATTTGAAGTGAGTACCGATTTGTTTTTAATTTTTATTAATGTATGTTTATTTAATGTCGACCTTTTATCGTAAACCATAACTATGTTTATTTGACATTGTAGGTAATAAAAATTATTCACGAAATTTTTTTTTATTTCATTGGCATTTTTTTTATTATTATTGTTTGTTGTTTTATTATTGTTACCGCAATGATTAATCCTATTCAGCACCTTTATCATCAAACCTTCATTATGGAGAATTAAATTTAAACCATTTTGTCTAATTTTTGTCCTACGAAGATATACCATAGATCACATGCACGCAAGAAAGAAAAATAAAAATTATTTTTTTCGGTACCCCGGATCGAACCGGTTATTAGTGGGGGAAGTCACGGCGAAGGCATTAGCCGGGTCCGTTTAGTATTCTTCCCTTCCTAAATCCTATCGCCAAACCCTTGAAAGAGCAGAGTTGAGGTCCTGGGAAAGGTCAAATATAAAGTTGAAAATTACAAATAAAAGAAAAATACTTAGACCAGTATCCAGTAGAATTAGCGAAATTTTTTTTGACAAAACATATCTCTATACAAAAAGTCATTATCTAACCTATAAAAATTACATTACAAGACTAACCACAAAAAAATCGGGAAATTTGTCATATTAACCATAAAAAATCCATGTGTGACAAAAAAGATCGACTTCACATTTAATTAGCTGTATATCGGAATTTTTACAATACCATTATTCGTACTCAATCCACATTTTGACCCTAATATTCAAACTGACCTCGACTACAAATCCGAAGTTCGACGTTATCCCATTACCTAGATTTTACTACTTCGTTAAAGGTAAAGATTCTACTCATTTGTTAAAAACTGAGTCCACGACCCTATGACCATAAAACGACTATCATTCCTACTATGAGCGTTATTATTATACATTTAAAATTATTATGGTTACTAAAAATCTTGATATTATTATCGCTATTTTGGGGTTACTAGTGGTCGATATGACCTTGACCCCAATCATAATACTGCTAACTGTCTGCGACTAGTTACCCGTTGCTAGGCAACGTTGGTACTGTAACCAATGGTTCTGTGACCGTCAAAGGTGAGCCTTGTTTCCAAAACTGCTAAGACCCGGTCTACAGCTGGTTCAGCGAGCTACCGATAGAAGGTTTATGCTCGACTTAATTTTTCTAGGTCCCTTACTCCTCCAACTTTTCATTACTTTATTTTCATTTCTTATAGACCTGTATTAATGAGTGCATATAGAAAGATAAAAACGACAACAAGATTTTATTTACGAATTTGTTTCATTATTAATTTGAAGTTTGCTTTAATTGGGATCTACCTTCCATTTGTCTCCTTCTCTCCGCGCGTCCTGGCCTTGCGCGAGTTTTTGATCTGAAGGATATTGAAGCCGGATTAGCCGTGTCCTGGTAAGCTACCAGGGCTGGCGCGAACACCAACGGTTAAGTAACGGCCTGTCCCTCCTGACATGCGGCTACAGCTGCTTCTAACCCTCGTATCTGTACTTTCTGGGCTTGATTCAGGGCTCTCTCTTCTTGCCAACGCTTCTGTGCCGCATCGAGCTTCTGATAGAGTTTCTTTACTCTGGCCTGCTCTGACCACGTGGCTCTTACTCTGAGATAAAGGTATTGTTGATGTAGGCTTTAGTTCTCTTTACGGAGATGCTTTAATTCTTTAGTAATCCTGGGCATAGAATCCTCCATAGTTTCTCCTTAACGATAAAATAATCAGAAAATTAATTCGAATAGTAATTCAGGAAAATCGCTAGGCAAGGTACACAAACGATATACAATCAGTCATGGCTTAGATATCTCGGTTAATTAATTATTGAAGCTAAAACAAATAAAGTTCCCATAACAATTTTATTAAAAGTGTAGTCTACACAAAAATATCAATTTAATAGTTAGATAGATGGTTTCTTGTGAATCGGCGGCGCGAGTATGTGTGTTCCTCGGCACCCCGATCCTCCAGAATATCACGTATATAGGGTTGCAAGAGACCCTTTGGTACCACCAGGTGGACTGGTGCATCACTATCCAGGAGGGCTAGATCTCGGTGGTCATAGGCCACTCCGTACGCGGGTAAGTGACCGTCTGAACTGGGGATACACCCGCTTGCGATATCCCGGTTAATCCTTGCCAGTTCCTCTTTTTGTCGATGTGCGAGGACTCGGTAGCGTCTTTCTAGCTGTTCTAACCGATGTAATTCAATCTCCGCTTTCTGCCGTATTTCCCGGGCTTGACACCAAGCTTGGTTTTACCAACCTCTCCAAAGAGTAGGCACAATCCTTTCGGATAAGCCGAAACATGAATGTTTCTGCTGTTTTTTTGAGCTTCTACTATTTGTTGGTTGTACTGTGTTCCCCGTGGGGATCATCAGTCGTCGCCACCACAACACTTCGTTCGAATTGACAGCACTCTCGTCAATCCCCTCCTCTAGCCCATGCCAGTTCAGAGCCAATTTTGAGCATCATTTAGCGATGCTTCACAGACATACCTAATGATTGGTTATGTCTGCTGATGTGATGATATTGGCTAGATATCAGCCCATTGTCTTCTAATAATAGGCAGTGGCATCTAAGTGCCAGTGCTCTATTTGGAACTATGTGGTCTCGTACCCATTATTGTGCTATTAAGGGTAGAAGAGTGCAGGCTAGCGAGCATCCAATGCTTCTACCCTCACTTTTATCTAGCAATAACATTCGTATCACAAGGTTATTAATGACATCAAGTATCATTAATAACCCAAGCCTATCTTGTGTTACTGTTATTTGTTATTAATGTACTTGGAAGTATGCCATACCCCAAGTAACATAATAATTTTCCTTCATCTATAGGGATGCACTAATAAGCATACTATGCCACTAGGTACATGTGGGTACATTTTAATACTCTATTTTACCTTTAGCGAAATATCATCCCCATTATTATTATTATTATTATTATTATTTCTGAAAAAAAAGAGTTAGGAATGATATTTCGCTAAGTAGGTTTTTGTACATCTAAGCACTCAGTGCTTGAGGCATCAATTTTTGTGTACTTATATTATTTATCCTATTGGTTACATGATCCATGTATATTCTGTAACTGGATATGACTGCTGTTGTCATGCATATTTTAGCCAGTTTTTTGACCTCTGTCTTATTTAGTCCTATTTTTGCCAGGGTATTATTATTTCCGCTCTCCCATGACCCAAGGGTTCCTACAACTAGAGCGGATACCGTTGTATTGCAGTTATTAGCTTTACCTATTTCTAGGGATAAGTCCTTATATTTTTTATAATTCTCCTCTTTAGCGTTTTCAAAGTTAATAAGGTGGTCGTAGGGTACCTTAATGTCTAGGATGTGGATGAGGTTATTTCTCTTTGATTTTATGATAAGGTCTGGTCGTAGTCGCGTTTCGATGCCTGGTGGTGGTTTTTCTACGTCTACATGGAACCCCTTAGAGATTAAGTATTCACTAGCTTTCTCTATCACGTTGTTGTGTTTATTCCTCCTAGCATTGCAAGTTTGGGTACAGTGGTTAAAAATATGTGCTTGGGTTTCAGTTTCCTTATTACAAAGTCTGCATAACGTATTCGCGTTCTCCTTAACTCTATGGGTATTATAGTTAAGACTTAGCATATTGTTACGGGCTTTGATCAAAAAATAAAACTGTTGGTCATTAAGCACATTATGTTTGATAAGGTATGCTGATTGCCTATTGCCTCCTATAGTCTTAGCTATGTGTCCTTGACATGTCATTAGAAACCACTGTTCAGCATACCACTCGCTAGTAAGGTCATGAAGTATATTAGATGTTCCTTTAAGCGAATCTATATCTATAGTGGTCGCAAAGTTATTCCCCTTAATTACTAGCTCAAAGCGCTCTTTTACTAAAGTAATTTTAATAATAATATTAAAGTTTTCATTTAACCTACGTATGGAGTTGCAAAACTTTGAGAAAATTGTTTTATGCACATATTTTTCCCCCTTAATCTCTGCGTTTAACCATTTAAGAGATAGGTCGATGTCTGAAGTTTGGTTTGGGAATCTACCTTGGGTAATATCTATTAGCTCCTTAATTATGAATTCTCTCATTTTCCTATCTGTAGAGTTAAGGATTTTAATAAGATGGGCAATACTTTGGATGAAGTATTCATCAATACTGGGGACTATTCCTAAACCTCCCATTTTAATATTTGCATACAGAAAGTTATTATTAATGTTTTGGTGAATATCTTGTAGGGTGTCTTTTATTTTACGTTTTATTTTTTGATCAAAGCCCATTTGCTTTTCTCTATGTTGGACTATCTTATTTCGGTTACTGTCTAGTATCATGTGGTTTATATGGCAGTTTCTAAAGATGAATACTAGGCGGGAGTGGATATATGTCTTATAGGCTTGGAGTTTTTGGGCAGGGTGTAGGTCAGAATTAAAAAGTTTTTCTGTGTCTTTAATGGCAATTTCTAGGGTGTCATCTATGCTATGCTTGCCCTTTTGGCCAAAGTCTACACCTAAGTATTTATAAATGTTATTCTCTCCTATTATCGGTATATTCTCATCATATAACTTAAGCGAGGCGTCAGTGTGGTTGCGTTTTAATTGAAAATATCCACATTTGCTTGGTCTAAATTTTAAGGTGGCCATATCTGTGTATTTAACAATATCCTTAATCATTTCTCTCATCTGGGTTCTGGTTTTAGATATTAGTACTATATCGTCAGCATATGCCATTATACTTATAATATGTTTATTAATAATTAATGGGTGATCAATTAAAATATTTTTAATAATAAAGTCAATAGAGAGGCTAAAAAGGGTCATGGACATGGGGCATCCCTGCTTAACCCCGTTGGTTACCTTAATCTGCTTGGTATTTTTATTTTCACATTCATAGATTGAGAAACAGTCTGTGTACATTTCCTTAATTAGGTTTGTTGTTGTGTTGTTCAGTTTCAATCTCGACAAAGTATGCCAGATCAGATTATGGGGGATGCTTCCAAAAGCATCGGCGAGATCTAACCACACGATGTTTATATCCGACCCATTCCTGATTGCCCATTCCTTTGCCAGAGAGATAACTGTGTTATGTTCAGCGCACCCATCTGGAGTACCTACTGCCTTCTGGTTCCTACTTAATATATTGTTCACCCTTATCCAGGATAGTAACCTGTTGTTTATGATAGAGGTAAAGAATCTGTAAGCTGTGTCAAGGATGGCAAGAGGTCTCCAAGAGGATACTTCATGCGGTGCATGTTCCTTCCCCGGCTTTATGATCAATTTGGTTCTGAAGGTCTTCCATGTCGTTGGGCTTCGTCCATTCTTGATGATCTGGTTGAATAGCTCCGTCAGGTACTCGAAGTCTGGATCCATTTTTCTCCAGTCAGCATATGTGATTTTGTCATTTCCTGGAGAGGAGCTGGTGTCCAGTTGGCTGAAGTTTTTCTCCATTTCTTCAGCATTGATCTTCGTGTGTGATCTGTATTCCGGGGATAGGATTGGTGTTTCTCTGTGCAGTATGTTGGTCATATGTTTAGGTTCTTTTGAGAAGTTATTATTTAAGTCGTCATGTGTAGGTGTGGTGCTTATACTACTTAAGGGATTAAGTATCCTACTTATGGTGACTTTTTGCCTAAGATCAAAGCCTTGCCGTAGCTCGAATACTAGTTTCTTCTTGTCCTTGTTTACTAAGAAATTCGGAGCTGCGTGCTTGGTCTTGTATTTCTTAGGATTAGTCGCTTCATGGATTCTATAAAATTCTTTTAGGCTGTCGTCTGGCGTTATGTTATTAGTTTTTGTTTGTATTATTAAGTCTTTAATAAATGTTCTATACTTAGTAATGTCAGAGACATCTTTTTTATTATTAATTATTTTAATTATTGTTTCATTTAATTTATCTTTAATTTCTCCTATATTGGGAAGCGTTATGGGTTGGTTTTTTACTAGGCAGGTGGCAAAGTGGCAGATGTAGAAGCCTGAATCTTTAATTAGTTCGCATTGTGGGTAAGAGAGTTCCCTTATTTCAATAGTGGTCTTATCTATTATATTTTGGAGTGTGGTTAAGACATTTTTTATAGATTCGGTCATCTCATGGTGCTTTAAGGTACTATTTTCACATGTGGGGTCAAGAAAAGTAGCTATGTGCTTAGACTTATTAATATAAAAGAGTACCCAAAAATTTTTTTCGAGATTCATGGGCCAAAGAAGGTCATTCCAATTTGGATACTTATGAAACGGAAAGGAGGAGAAGAATGTTTCAAAGTTTTTACTTACGAATGACTTACCTATAAAGCTGTCAACGAAGATGGTGGAGGGGAGTGTCGCATAGGTAAGCATAAAGATGGAGATGTGGTGCTGTGAGAGTCAATCTGAACCTATGTCAGATTTGGTCGTTGGAATATGCTGTGGGGGGTCATTTTCTATTTCTATAGTAGTGGGGGTGGGACTATGAGTGGTGATAAGGTTCTCTTTTGATAAGGATACTCGGAAACTCTACATCGGCTTCCGGTCCGTTTCCATTTCTGTTCGGCCACTCAGAGGATCCATACGTGAATATCATATAACCCCTGTCCCATAAGGCCTGTCGGTATCTTCCAGCGAACCTCGTCGGTACAGTTAACGTTGTACGGTCCACATCCGTCCAACCTTGGGAATGAGTACCTGCTGAAAAGTGAATTTAAGAACTATCGGATTTATCATTATTCTCCAACCGAAATCAATATGCGTTTCACTATTGAAGTTAATTTATTTATAAAACGCATCTCAGCAATATATTAAACATAGTTCATTTTTCCTAAACTGGGTATTTCGTAACGAGTAACGGCGGTTACTTAAACTAGGCTATTATATCTGTTGAAATTATGTTACGGAGGTAAGCAAAATGCTTATAACGTGAATTGAAAATCTAGATCTCCTAAGGTACTATGGCTCTTCTATGCGGATTAATCTGGTTTCAGTCATAACGTCCTAGAGTCACGAGTTTGTACCTGCCGTTGATTTTTACATTTTACTACTAGATTCCGAGAGTTAAGAGTATATTGTGAGTGATTATCTTGGATGATGATTTCCCGCTCCTTCCTCAGGGAGTTATTTCATTCTATCTATGTATTCTAAAGTAATCTGATGTGATAAAATTTTCAATTTAACGAATTTGGATTTTTTGAAAAATATGCTCGCACGCATACACGATAAACTCCCACGACTTGTGGTTCGAGTAAACTTCCGCATTATTTAGCCATTTCTGTAGACTCTATTTCGAGCAAAATAGAGATTTCTGATTTAATTTATTAAAGGCCAATAGGACTATGACATTTATGTGTAATCATTTGAAAACTTTTCATTGTCTCGACGCTAAAATAGTATACGTATGAGGCACTAAATAAAATTTCCTATTCACCTGAAAGAATAAAGTAAGTATATTCCAACAAATAATCGTGCTAAATTTTATTTATTATTAACAAAAATGGCGTCTTCTTACTCGGTCTAGAATCCTTAATCGCTGGATGACTTCGATCTTGATTTGCATTTTTCAAGGTTGACGATTTAAATCCCTCGGACGTCCGCGAGTCCGGGTTTCCGTTACGATTGGCTTTCTTCACTTCATCGGGTGTGATGATTTTATGCATTGGAGTTATTGTCGTTGAATTAATTTTAGAAATTTTGTGACTGCATACGACTCTACTGGGTATTTATAGTTCTCTCAGTAGGCGTGTTGCCGTGTGGTATAGAATTATATGCGTGGAGAATTCTCATTCGTTGGTTTCTGTTTCCACTACTGCTGTTTCGTCTGCAGGTATGTCATGATTTCTCGTCGCACCAACGGCGATTGTTAATTGTTCTTTCTACTATCGATCGGTTATTCTACCGTTTTCTAAAATGGTCGCTTGGAAACTAATATATATATACTGAGTATTTTATGGATTTTGTCTATCGGAATTATTTGTGACCAGACATTCTCCTACGAGTTGCCTTTCAATTGTAGTACCTTTGAGTGAATTTTTATTCGGCTTTCTAAAAACTTGTATCGTCACATTATAGGTTACGGGTACGGTTATTGAAAATTTATCTATTGTGATAGACCTTCAAATGAATGTTAACGTTATAGTTTTCCTCGAGAGTTGTGATTGGCATCGTATCTAATGATGTTTGCGCTCATATTCCTTATCCTTAAGTTTAGTAGTTTAGGTTCAAATTTTATCTTCGATGGCAATGTAGTTATGGGTGAATTTCACGCTAATATTTCATTTATATACTCTTCAATCCTTGATGACGATTTATTCGAAATTTACTCTTATTACGGTGTTATGTTTAATTGGGTTCAAATCTCGTTACACCATCTAATGAGTAGCGCTGATTTTTCGATAAGATTTTGGCAACTGACTATCTTCGGAAACTTTTCTATTAACTTTAGATTACAGTTATTGGAATCTCGTGAAGTTCATTTTCGGTCGTAATTATTTAACCAAATTATTTAATCTATGAATTTGAAGTTCGGTGCATCGATTTCTGCGAGTCCCGTTCCCTTTCACCCCAAATTTGATGTTAGGACAATTTTTGTTGATGTTAGATTTTAAGAGTGCCCACTGAACTACTCGGTGTTAATATTTTAGCCGATGTGTAAATATATATTAGGTAGAGTTTTCAGGAGTAGATAGAAAGGTAGGCAACCAAAAGATTGCCTCCCGATCTCCCTGCTGCCCCTATAACGGTATATATGATTTGAATGTTCGAGTCCGTCGTTACCCACGGCGAGATCTCTCACGGGCACGAGCTGTTGGCGGACTTACACTGCTCGACTGTTTACGTCGGATTTTAATAAGTTGTCGGTGTGTGGCTGTGGGCCGGAAAAATTTCGACATGAAAAAAAATGTCTATATCAGTTATAATATATATTTAATAAAAACCAAATTCAATTCCATTTATTATGAATAAGCATCATACATAGTTAACATCTTAGCAAGTCATTCTTGCTTACTTCGTTAGGTTCAAATCTTTTATTGGATAGAGTTTCAGTCAGAGTACAAATGCTTCTAAGTTCAAATCGATTGTTCAACGTAAATGAGCGTTCCAAAATTAGAGTAAAAGTGCTTTGGTATTAAAACCGAGAGTGATTTTTAGCTTTTTAGCTAGATAGCTTGAAAGCAAAATATCAATATATTATTATGTGAAAATGAATCGGTATATATACCTATTCTGTGACCCTAACCTTGCGTTTTAATTTTGATATATTAAAACAAAATTTGACCTTGGGAATTTCTTTGTATTTTCTAACTTTAATTTCTTAATTTTTTAATATATTTTGTCAATTTATTCTTTTAGCAAATAATTGAACTATTTCTAATTCAAATTATTTTATTTTGGTTCCGATTTTCATGAACTCTTGTTCTTTTAATTAAATTATCCTTTTTTGCGTGTTTTCGTGTTATTTTTATGTTTGTTTCGGCGGATCTTGTTGCATTTTGTTAATAGTTTTATTTATTTTTATGTTTTTAATTTTATATTTTAATTATTTCTTTCTCAGATTTTAGCATGATTAATTGGTGTTTAAAGGGTCCGATTTTAAATCTGCGAGCTATTACCGATTCATTTAAACAAACTTGTGTTCTGGCTCAACACTATTATTATTATTTTCATATTAATATTATTATTATTATTTGCATATTAATATTATTATTATTATTTATATTACTATTATTATTATTATTATTACTGAAATATTATTATTATTATTATTAATCTTATTAGTATATCTTCATTATTATTGTATTTAACTATATAGTATTGTTGGGCCAGAACGTAAACGGCCTTGAGGAATGTTTTAATGGATCAGTAACACACACGCAAATATAACATGCAAATTTAAATAAACCTATTAAACACCAATTAAACCCTATCAAATATGAGAAAAAAAAGAGAATTAAAAATAAAATAATAAACATAAAAATAAATTAAAATAATAACAAAACGCACCAAGATCCGCACGATACCAACACAAACATAACAAGAAAACACAACAAATTCGACAAAATTGAAAAATTAATAAAAGTTCATGAAAATGAAACTTAAATCAAAAGATTTGAATTAGTAATAATTCAATAAAAATCCTAAATGAAAAATTATAAAAATAAATCAAAAAATAATAAAATTAAAGAATAGAATTTACTAGAAAATAACAAGGTCGAATTTTGTTTTACTGCATCAAATTTAACATGCGAGGAAAATAGGTATAAATACTGATCCATTTTCACATTAAACTTAACCAAAAAAAAACATTTTACCAACCATTGTGAAACCAATTTTGAAGTTGTGTTTAGAACCATATTTTCAAATCTTAAAACTATTTGTGAAATCGTTTTTCAAACCGTTTTCAAACTTATTTTTAGGTGAGAAATGTTCATTTTGGAACCCTCTCTCCACGTCACATCCTTGCAACCTCGGTAGAGCTCTGCTTGGATGTCGGCGTGGGGGGAGAGGTATTTTTGTTTTATTTTATTATATGCAGTTTTATGCGATTTTTATGGATTGACATTGGATGGTAATTATGTTTATTTGTTTATAATTAATAAATATTATTAACATTAATACATTGTTTTATATATTTACATAAACTAAACTTAAATTTTTCTGTCGAAATTTTTCCGGCCCACAGCCAACACATAACGCAAGAAAGCAAAATCTACATAGTACAGATGCATGTAAGAGCGTGGAAAATCGCCAATGATATGTACCCGTGAAGACTCAGCGTGCGGAACGCAGGGGTCGTAACGTCAATATTATCCCTATAGCTGAAACGAGAAATAAGGAAGAAGTCTCTGGCTGCTTCCTCGTTTCTCATTTCTGTAAAATCGACCTAAATTTATATTACACACGGCTCAAAATCATCACACCGAGTAGTCCAGTGGGCACTCAGTAATTATAATATAAACACAAAATGCGCCTAAGGTCTATTAAAGGGAAAGGGTACGGGAATAAATTAATTTGAAATCATTGACATAACTAAATTGGATTAATATTTGGAAATAAATTAATCATTAGTACACTAAATTGAATTTACATTTCGAAATAAAATAATAAAAAAATCATCAGTAATTCCTTGAGTCAATTAAATTAATCCATTGATTAAAATGATTATCGAATAAAAATAAATATCTCCTTGAGTAATTCAAATTAATTAAATAATTATTGAGCAAAATTAAAGTAATTCATGGATTAAACTAAATTAGCTCATTGATTAAAAATTAAAGTAATTTGGGTAACAGTAAAATAAATGTTCGATGAAAATAACGTAATTTTTTGGGTAAAAAGGAAGTAAGGCGTTGAGTTATTGATTAAAAATAAAATAATTTATTAAAATAAAGTAGTCCATTTATTGGTTAGGATAGGTTAATGATAAATCCATTATAAAATTTAAAGTATTTAGCGAGTAAAAACTGGGTGATGTGTTGATTAAATTAATTCAATAACCTTTGATTAAAACTAAGTAATTCCTTGCTTGACAATAAAATGACCCATTAATCGAAACTGAAGTAAAGTATTGGCAAAAATGAAGTAGTTCTGTGATTAAAACCAAGATGTCCGTTGGTTAAATAAAGTAAATTATTAGTTAAAATTACAGTAATTTAGTTTAAAGAATTAAACTAATTCGTTAAGTAAAAACAAGGTAATAAACCTAATTAAATCTCAAACCAGAGCGTATCCTATCATTCGAAATAGTAATAGAACCTTCGCAATCTCCCGCATAAATAAAAGATAATCATTAACAAGCCCAAATATAGATTAATTCCGCTCCCAATTAAACTAACTTAAATAATTAAACAATAGAATGGAAAATCCAAAATACTAATAAAACGGAGGAAAATTTATTGAACTAGATACAAAGAGATTACCGACTCCTAACGAGAAACCCACTGGCCAATATAACAATCCACTCGTCCCTATGTCCTTTATTTCATCTCAGTAATAACTGACGACATAGATTTCTCCTGATTGACCTTCACTGCATCATTAGAATTCGTATAAGTGTGCGATCGAAAACATTAAACGATTAACCATATTCAAATAATATCACAATTCTCCGAAATGCCAGAACCCAGTATCCAACATTTCCTTGACATGGAATAACAAACTAATCAATATGTAAAATAAAACTAGCTAACCCCATAGAGCAAACAATAAATCCATAATATAACAGCACCGACTCGTAGCATCATAAAGACCATTCAGTAAGAATATAAATGAACAAAACCAGATCCAATATGAGCGAATACCTATGATAATTCATAAAATTTCAACTTCTGGAAAAGAAATAAACGGTTTAAATTTTAAATAACAAAAGTAATGCTGAAAGTTGGAATCAATAGGGGGGACGCTCGCGGTGAGGTTGGAAAATTTGCAACGTCACGTATGAGTCCTCCGCCGTTGATATCCAAACAAGAGAAAACTTACTGATTTCCAACAATTAACCCATACCGAAAAATACCGATAGGACCCATTGTATTATACACGCTGCACTCTATTAGTTAGGATTAATGACGAAAACCCCACTCTACAAATCAAACCAAAAATTATCACCTATGTCGCGTCAACGTGATCCTAACACTAAAACGCCAACCAATCAATCCACTTTTTCTCCCGAGCGTCCGGATTTTTCTATGATACCCACAGGTAGATTTTTCTTCGAAACGATAACAATTTTAATGAATTAATATTCTCGATTTAATATAACTATGTCGTGTAAGAATTTTCCTTTTGTTAAATAAATTATATATGGTTTAATCCTAATCAAATAATGTCAAATTAATTAGAAATCTCTTTTACATATATTTTATGTTTTGATTTTATAACCTTTAATACACAGGAAAGGACTATCACAATCGCCTAAATTCAAATTCATAAATGTCATCATCATTAATCTCATAACATCCAGTTCAGATACTAGGTTTCCCGGGCGTTAAACTAACTGGTAAATACACCTCCTATAATTAATCAGACGATTCAGGAGTATCGAAATCAATGATTTTAATAACCACGTTTTATAGAACCATGAATACGGTAGATATCCGAGATTACCACTCATCAGTCTCAGTAGGTTTTTCGTAGGGATTTCGACCCAAGATAGTGATGGTTTTTTTACGAATGATCAACAATAATCATGCTAGGTTTACACGAGCTTAATAAGTATGTCCACTCAGCCATAGTTAAGTTTTTATGTTAATATTAATTAGATGTAGTATGCATTGTCAAGCCATTAATGCCCTTATCTAGACCGTAGCGTGATGATTAAACCTTTTGTTTCCCTGGCAAATACTACGCGATTAGCTATAAACGACTTGGATACCTTAAGAACATTCCCGTACGACGATACCCGTTTATCAACACTTCAATGCCCTATGAGAGTGGTGAAAATTGTCCACCTGCAATAATTATTTAATAATGAACATTAATTTCTAACGTCAATACGCCTCATAAACTATTTTGAAATTGCAGTATATTAAATACTTTGACTATCACGATTTTAGAAGAACCAATGCTTCCAGAATGGATATCAGCTCACGAGGCCGATGAATGGCGTCGGGCTTGGAAGCGAGCGCGCCCGTCAATGACCCTCGAGGAGCCGCGTCCCAAAAGATCTTGTCCAACCCTTTGGCAGATTCTGGGCCGGGAAAATGACCCCCGCAGGCCAAATGAGGAGCAGTATCCCGCCGAAGAAATCCGCGACCACGCGCGGAACCTTCTTGCTCAGTGGGAGAAAATCCAAGAACAAGTCGATTTAAACGTAGTAAAAGCCCGGATGTACCTCGCCAACGTTGAGGAGGACATCCTCGTCGGGCGCATTGCGGAGACCTACCCGACTCGACCGGCCCGCAATACCCGACGTCCAGTGCCCATCATCCCAGGCTACTCTCCGGAAGAAGGGGTCAAGAAATTCTTTGAAGAGCCATGAATCCCCGGGCAAAGACATAAATAACAATTTACTTTATTGATGTCATTGAGATTTAAATAATTTTAAAAAGTCGTTCGTCTTAATTTTCTCTATAAATAGATTTCACTTATAACTGTGTTTGTAATAATCGGAACTTTATTTCATTAAACGCATAAAGGAATTTGAATACTTTCTTTTATTATAGCGATGTCGGCCCTGCAATTGATACAAAGCGAACTAGACCGCGCTAGGCGGGCAAACGCGGATCTACTCAGTCAGATACTACAGCTAACTCGCGAGGTGCAGCAGGTCAAAGCAACCTGGTCGGACCCTAAAAGGACGAAGGCGCTCTATCTCCGACTTACTGCCGCTCAAAAGGGTTTGGCGGGGGAACGTCAACTCAATCAGAGTCTTCGCACACAGATCAGGGGGATAGAAGTTGCCCTAGCAGCCTGTCGGGAAGGGGAAGCGGTAACGTACCCGCTCATCTTCGCCCCATCCCAACTACCGAGTCGAAGTTCCCACGATAATGTCACATCAATATCGAAGCCGACAACCGTTCGACCAAGCATCCGCCGGCCGGGACGTAAGGAACGTGCCCGACGCCGAGCCGCGCAACCGTCAAGTCAATCGAATTAACTTATAGATATTGTGCACGCCATTTGTTTCATTAAATAAACCTGTACTTATTATTAATCTAACCCTAGTGACCAACTGTAAGGTGTAATTCGAACTTTCACATACAAGGGACAGAGCAAAGCGAGCATAGGTCTTCTATCGACAGCTCGTGAACCCGAGGATTGTCCGAGCAATTACAGTATTAGCAATAACACTCACTTTTTGCGGGCAATCCACCACTTGAACACATTACCAACGTTGCCTACCAACGGGTGCCAAGTGGCCGTTAGAATCATTTTGTATGGCGTTACTGGGGCAACCATGAAGATAAGCAAATAACGAAACCCTGTAACCCACCAGTATCATTATTATTAACAAATTATTATTATCCGTATCTTGCTCGTGATATTGTCACTATTATTATTATCCTTATTATTATCATCATCATCAATCTTGTTATTATTATTATTATTACGACAAGTCTATTATTATTAATATATTTATTAATATCATCTTTATTATTACTAATATTAGTATTATTATTATTAATCGTATGATATTATTATTATTATTATTATTGACCTATTGTTATTATTAGTATTCTTGTTATCATTTATTCCCAACAACATTATTATTATTAGTTTAAAATTATTATTATTGCGATTATTATCATTGATACTATTATTATTACGCTTAGGTCGGTTTCGTTATTATTATTATCAATGTTACATTTATTATTGTTATTACTAATGTTGATATCTTTATTATAAATTTAACATTATTATTATTCGCTATCGCTGGTATCATCTTCCTTATCGTAATGGTCATAAACTTTATATTAACATTTTTATCATTTAACATTAATATTTTAGTTATTATTAAGATTATTGTTAATACTATTATCATAGTAAAAATTTGTTATTATAATCTGTTAATCCGACTTAATATCATTATCGTTATCATTAACAGTACTCTTATAACATTATTTTATTCGTTATCGCTATTACGGTTATCATGCAAAAATTTAATAATAAAAAGAAAATTACCCTCGAGAAAATTTTTAATTTTTCATATATAAAAAAAATAAATTCCAATAATATGTTGCGGGGAGATGATAATTTGGGCTGGCCGGAGAGTCCTGAAAGTAAAAGGTTAAGGATGTAATATAAAATTAATGCCCAACCTCTGGGAATGGATTCGATCACTGTGAGTCGGATTGAATAGGCTGACCGACTGGGGAGAATCTAAAACAAGCATAGGCATTAATCGGAGTAGAGAAAAGAAAATCAATAATTACCTATAATATGGGAATTGAGAATTGTCGCTTATGTTACTATGACAATAAGCGACAAGCAAAAATATAATATAAATAGGTAAAGGGACCTAACAAGAGATTTCTCCTAAACCCTTGAATTTTGAGGATTGAAACGGTGGCCTGTAATATAAAATAAGATATTTTATCTTACAATAAAAATTTAATTCCATTTTACAATAAAATTTTTATAAATCATTTTATAGTAATTTAAATTAGAAATTTTTATATTTTAAATTTAGTGAATTAAGATTTTTATGATTTAAATTAATTTTCTTAAATAGAAAATCGGAAAAAAACATTTCTTAATGTATAGAATAAAAATTTTAACATTATTATATTATTGATACTGTAGCTACAATGAACCCAAACCTAATTATTATAGTCATTATTGATAATGTTATTATTGTTATTAGAATCCATTATAATTGGGAGGCACGGACCCGAACTTAGACCCAAGACTTTGATAACATGTTGATGTTCTGAAACATTGAGGGATTAAGAGGACCCAGAGTGTCCCCAGCAGTGGACATAGCGCGTTGACCGATGTCACGGCTATGAGCACTGTTGTAGATGCTTTTGGAGCGTGTAAGTCAGATAAAAGGTACATACCCATCCCTTTCCCGTCTAGATAGCATAATACGTCTCCGAGGGATATTTGTTTCAGAAATATAAGATTATGTTAATATTCATTACGTTTAAATTAAAATTAATAAAGATAAGGATGTAAAGATTTTTGTTCAGTGGACTCACACAGAAGGATAATAGACAAGTTTCGCAGGGACATATCCGAGTACCATCAAACAGCGGTAACTCAAACTCAGAGAGCGGAGGCCATGGTGCGGAAGTGCCG
Organism: Schmidtea mediterranea; assembly: GCA_022537955.1. NCBI lineage: Eukaryota > Metazoa > Platyhelminthes > Tricladida > Dugesiidae > Schmidtea > Schmidtea mediterranea. The sequence goes on from CM039680.1 coordinate 116,286,283, forward strand.
CTACATGGAACAAACTTGGCTTCGCCCGGAGGCCACGTCCAAGTTGAAAACAGAAATGGACGAGTTGAGAGTCAAGTTAGGTCAGAAGGATGAAGCACTGCGGCTGGCAGAGCAGAAGGCCCAGGGGCTTGAAAAACAAGTAGCCGAGCTAAAACGAAGGGACGAAATCCACACAGGCCTAATGCAGAGCGGAGCAACACTATCGGCAGAGCAGCAAGCTATAGTGATACGAAATATTACCGGGAAATATGACGGAGTAAAAACTATGACTCCGGGTTCCTCACGTCCACCAGAAGATTTGCCAAAGAGGAACAGAAGAAAGAATCGGCCGAGTAAAAAAGAGAGGGAGCGGCTGTTTAAATTGAAACGAGCTCACTTATTAGGTCACATTTTGGACGCGAATGGATTTTAGCCCTTGTGCATTCGATAACTTTGAGCACCGATAAACTATCTAACACTGTGATTATTTATTAAATTTGAATATAACTTGTCAATGTTGATCATTTGTTAAATTTAAATATAATCTGTTAATGTTAAGTTTGGCGTTAAATTTGATATTGATGTTTGAATGTGAATTGAAGTCGTTGGATATGGTGATACTAAGACGATCAAATGATTAGGTAAATTATTATTAGATAGATAGATGAAAGGGGGACCGATCAAGTAGAGCATGAAGATTTCTATGACAGCTCGTGAACCCGAGGGGGTTAGGGCATTAGCAGTTCTTGAAAACGAGCTCACCTTTTGCTAACCTTCCATCCACTAGTTCACAGTACCAACGTCAATTTTTGACGGGTGACTAGCGGTTAAAATTCTTATGTAGGCGCTGGGTGGGGAATAGTAACCCTTAGGCAGTTTAAACTATTTTTAGGACCCATCGGTGCCCAGCATAATTTTGGGGGCTCAGCCGGGATTTAGAACTTGATTTCGTGGGACAAGCAAGCAAAAACCTTAAACAACAACAAGTTTGGTAGTGCATCTTTAACAGTGATAGTGTAATTGGTTTATGGGGAAAGATATAGAATAATTGGGAAATAGTTACTCATATTCAACTGCTTTGATTTATTGAAACGTTCATGCCAATTTTAAAATTATTTAATATTGAGGTAAAAATACTATTTCATCATTATTATTAGCATGATTATTATTAGAATAATCTTATTGTTATTATTATTAGTATCATAATTATTATTATAATTATTATTATTATTACAATTATTATTATTATCTTATTAGTATAACTATTAATACTAAAACAAGGTATCGTTATTATGATAAGTATTATTATCATTATTACTACAATGTTTATTATAACTAGTACTAGTACTTGTATTAGCCTTATTAACTTTAATTAGAATGAATGTAAATGACGTTATCGCTTGATCAGAGTTATGTCATACAAACGAAAAAGGAGCAAAAGCTGAAATCATGGAAGGGATTTAATAGATCAATAGTTTGAGCAAAGGGGAATGAGATGATGAGAAACTTTATGTAACTAAAAAGAATAGAGTAATAAAAGATCAACATAGATTCGATGAAATGGATAATAATGCAGACAAGTTAAATGCACGATTGTAAGATTTTAAAAAAAGGGGGTTATTTGCTGTCTGGATGGGTTGAGACGATGGGGATGGCTATAATAAAAAATCAAAAATAGTAAAGGGAAATGAAAATTCAACATAAATTTTTATATAATTATTACGTAATATATTATAAAATTGGAGGGAAATTAAATTAAAACGTTTTTGTAATTATCGAGGCTGTAAATAATGGGGTTATAACTTGGTATTATTATATCATTTTACACTGTACCTGGGAGACATTTATTTTTTTTGCTTAGTATATAAATGAGATAAATTAAAATGTTATTGTTGTCTTTGATTATTAATACATATATATTACTGATGTAAATGATATAAATTAGAATGTGTTGTTGTTTTTGATTGTTAATTATGTATATATTACTGATATTAACTAGAGTAATTTTATACAGGAACCGTAAACAGCCATAATCACCAAATGTTATACATAAATACTTTGTTTTAATTGTAGATTAGTATAAAAATTATAAACCCGTTTGAACGAATCTCGTAAAGCAACAAACGCTTGCTTAGGAACGATAAAGATAATGGGAAACGTGAGAATTCGATTAATAAAAGATATGTAAACGACGATGTGCAGTTGTAGAGTAAAAGATAAATAATGAAGCAATTGAGTTGAAAAAGTACTGTGCACAAGGTCGATGTGTCCAATGCTTATGAAACGATGCGTTATTTCTATTGACCAAGCTGTGAGTGTAGTGAGTTCGATTCGATGTAATTGTCGTGGGAAAGGAAGTAAAGATTGTTGAGAACTTTGACAAATCAATAAAATCGTGTTTACGTAAATGATAAAGGATGAAAGTGCAAACAGTATGCCGATGTGTAAGTAATGTCGTGAGTGGGTAACGTATAACGTGAACGCGAAGGATAAATCGAAGCAAATAACAACATGTCGAATAGCAAAGAAGGTATATAGCAACCAAAAGGTAAAAACGAACAATTATACAAAAACACAAAACACAAATCATCGTTGAATAAAATGATAGGAAGTGAATATCAGAGACATAACATAAACAGCTAATTCTGAAAAATCAAACAATAAGCATGATGGAGTGTTCGATGATAAATGGATTTCTTTGATTAATGGTAATGTTGAAAGCTTATGATAACCTTCCTTCTATTTCCTGTTTTGTTAATTTCTTCCTTTTCTTCCTAGTGTATGGTAGTTATGAGAGAGAGTACTGAGAGATAATTGTGCTACCCTCGCGATAGTGCGCGATACCTGGTAGCGGGAAAACCTTGATCACCCTGAGTAAGAAAGATAGGATGGGCCCGTCGCAAATGTTAGCGAGTTCTGGTATGTGACTGATCACCACAGGTAAGGGACAAGCTAACGCGATCGTTCTATTTTTTGAATAAAGGGGGAAAAAGGAAAAGCCCGTACGATCTAGTATGTTGGCCAAGCGAATGTTGAAAATTTTGAAATTGATTAAAATGAAAAAGAATATAAAAATTAATGATGAATTATATGAATTGAATTGAATTAAAATGAGAAATGATGAATTAAAATGATTATGAATTTGAATTAAGAGAATTGAAATGAATTAAAATGATTGTGAATTTGAATTAAGAGAATTGAATTGAATTAAAATGATTATGAGAATTTGAATTAAATGAGAAATAGAATTTGATTTGGATTAGAATAAAATGATAATGATATAATGAGATAAAGTAAAATGAGAAAATGAAAATGGTACCAATGATGATTTTTGGTAGCGTGGTTCGGCATACGACCCGGAATTACCCCAACCCGAGTGTCGAATTCACAGTGAATCGGCAGTGAGACTTAAGTTACCCGGAAAACTAATTTAAGTCAAAAGACATGCTAAGAACCGTACCCGGCGTGAACACCATTGGTAGACCGCTTAGCGGATAAAACCGTTGTTGCGGAGCCGATGGTCGATGGACAATGGCATTATCGGTTATATTATCCTAGAGCGTGGCGTTGGAGGGCCTAGAGTTTCCATACGTATAGGTAAGCGTATGGAGAAGCTAAGACGATAGATTTATTGATTATGAGGAAATGAATTGATATTTTTTTTTCTAGCAGTGGTTCGGTACATGACCCGGAATAACCCCAACCCGAGTATCGAATTCACATTAATTCGGCAGTGAGACTCAACGTTAACCGGACACTGACTCGAGTCAATAACGTGCTAAGAACCGTACCCGGCGAGAACAACTTCGGTAGCCACTATTTTTGGGGAGCCGCTGGTAGAGGGACAATGGCATTAACGGTTGATTAACCTAACGCTACGGTGTTGGAGGCCCTAGAGTCTCCATCCGTGTGGGTAGCGCGTGGAGAAGTTAGGACATTAGATTATTTATTTATTTTTTTACCGGTCGTGGACCGAGGATTATAAACTTATAAAATATTGGATGATTCTGCCAATTCAAGTGGGAGTTGGATTGGGAGAATTACGTCAATGACAAAAAAATTGGGAAAATATGATGATTAAGATTAATGATAATTGTGAATTAATTGATTAAGAGAAAAATGATGATAATAATATTAAGGATTAATAGTTTTAAGAGAGAGATGACGATGATAATTGAGAATTATGATTAAGATAATGATAATTGAGAATTTAATTGAGAATTACGATTAAAGAGAGTGATAATGGAGAATTAAACGTTTAAGTGGAAAATGACGATTGAAGTTAAGGAGAATTGAAAATTAATTGTTTTAAGGTATAAAATAATAACTAAGAAAAATGAGATGTTTTGTTAAAAGATGATGAACTAAAAACGATGAAAGTGAAAATGATTATGTAACGTTGAGGTCAGTAGAACCAATAGACGATCAAAGTAGTATACAATATAATGAACAAGGGTCAAATTATTGAAATCCTATATCGAATATAAAGCGCAAAAGGGAGAGCTGGGTAGATAGAAGTAAAGATATTAGTACGTAACGGATATAAGAATGAGACAAGACCAATATTTTTGGGAATACTAGAGTTGACAACATGTATGAGTATTGATTATAATTATATTTGATTATGTTATGATAATGTTATGATATATTGATAAAGAATAGATAATTGATATGACTAAATAGATAAATGATACGACTATATAGATAATTATTACGAGGAAATATATAATTTAAAATCGACTGAAATAATGGGGGTTAAAGCCATCAAATGAATACCCAAGAAGACAAGTCAAAGCGAAGTTATGTAAATACCAAAGTATGGGTTATTATAGTAAAACCGTAAAAATCTTTGTATACAGTATAATATACGTACAAGAAGTGTTATTATATGTAGATATTCAATCAAGTCAATAATCAACAATTAAAAGTAGATAATAAGGCAATTACAAGTATCCGAGCAATTACAAGTATCAAAGCTATTACAAATAACTCCAAGTGGAAATAAAAATAAAGAGATAAATCAAAACTTGATCCAAAATTGATAGAATATACAGAAAGACCAGAAGTCAAACCAGAGCAGACATAAAAAAACCCAGTTTGTTAGAAACAGTAGAACACCAAGCCGCAAAAAGATCGAGAAGTTATTCAAGGAGACCGTCAAAGAAACCAGAATCAGTCGAAACAATAATAAACACCGAATCAGAAAACGAGGAAACAGGATTAAAATTACTTGAGGATATTCTAGACAATCAATCAGACAACGAGAACAGCGACAGAGAATCAACAGACCAAGAGGAGAACAGCATTCTAGGAGAATCAAAGGTCAATAGCCAAACCAACATGACAGAAAACGATCTCAACAGTAATAAAATAACATCCCAACCCGAAATAGTGGATATCGGGGAGTTTAGAGAAAAATTTCGAGGCAAACCATTTGATGGAAGTATTGATAAATTACAGACGTTTATAAAAGAATTCGAGGTGTATACGACAATATGTCTTTGGCCAGACATAGCAATTAGAGAGCGACTGCCACTGTATTTAACAGGGAGTAGTCAAGACGTATATTTAGAAGCCAAACGAGACCCAAGCAAACTTAAAAACTGGAACGAGATTAAAGACTTTCTAATTAACACGTTCGGAAACGCGAAAGAGCTCAACCGAAAAATGTTAGAATTCCTGCACCGAAGACAAAAACAAAACGAATCAAATGTTCTATTTGCGTGTGAATTAAAACGATTAGCAAGAGAAGCTTTTGGCGATGAAAAAGTACCAGAGGAAAGAATAGTCTCAGTATTCATAAAAGGACTAAAACATGAGGATATCAGAGCAGGCGTGGGATGCCAAGCACCGCAAACAGTAGATAAAGCACTTGAAATTGCCAATATATGTGAAACATTCCGACTACCACAACTACAAGTTGCAGCAATGACAGCAGGAGCTATTACAACAACGTCAAGCAGTGAAGCTAAAAACAGTCAGACAACTAATGTAAACCCAACGATGAATCAATTTATTCCAAGGGCACAACAGATGTTCAAGGCTCCACCCAAAAGAAACCCAATGAATAATGGTAACGGTAATTTGAATTACACTAATAATTTCAGATTCAATAACAATGGAAACAACGGACCATTATGCGAGAATTGTCAGAGATTCGGTCATCAAAGTAGTGAGTGCTTCAAAGCAAAAAACATGTCAAAGATGCGGTAAAAGAGGCCATACGGAAGTAATCTGCAGGGAATTCGGGAACGGCAACAACAGAGGATACTCCAGAAATCGCTTTAATGGCGAATCAAGAATAGTAACTTGTTTCACATGTAATCAAGTAGGGCACATGTCGAGGAACTGCCCACATCGAATGCAATCAAATCCGCCTGAACCAAACCAAGCAAATGCAAACGTACAAATCAATTTGATGCAAGAGGTTGAACGATTGTGAAACGAAATAGAACAAATGAAAGGCAATAATCAACAACAGAGAGCAGAATGGCAAAGACTACAGATGGAAGAGGCAAAAGAGATCCAAGCAAGATGGGAACGCCGAAACGAAAATACAAAACGCATAAATATGATGAGAGCGGTAAATGAAGACGAAATTCACAGTGCGGAGCAGTGTGTTGTGAACAGCGACGGTGACAAAACGAGTGTTAACGATGACAAAATGCCAGAAAATAAAATAAAATGTGAAACGAGTAAATTGACCAGTGAAGAGAAAATAAAACGAATCCAAGAATTCATCAAAGAGAAAAAAGAGAAAAGACGAGAAATTAAAGAAATTCAAATGAAAATTGAGGAAATTCAAATGAAAATTGAGGAAATTCAAAACGAAGAGACGAAAACAATAGCAAAACCCTCAAAGGAGGCTATAGCTACGAAAAATCGAATCTAAAGGATCCTACTACGGAAATTAGAAGAAAAAATCCGACAAGACGATGAAACATTGACAGATGAACAAGTGAAACAAAAATTAGAAAGAGATTGGCCACAACTAAAAGATGGTGCAACTCTGTGAGCAATGAGAAGCCAACAAAAATACTAAAAATTAATATGCTGAGGCAATTAAAAGACGAACAAATGGATCCGGAAGACGAAATAAGCGAAATTGGCAGTCTGGGAGGCGAACTATTCCAATCATGCGATAATATCAGCCGAATTAAAACTCCACCAACTAGCGACGAGGATGATTTGGATGTAGCGAATTCAATGAAAATAAACGAAGGTGAATGGGAACTACTAACCGAAGTATATGAAATAGCATACGAAGTTAAATGCAACAAACAGTTTATTGAGAAAATAACATTCGAGAAATTTACAAGGTTAGTAGCTCAGGCGTATCAACTTGGAAAGGGCGTATCAACAGCGATTTGGAAAAATTTCATCACAGAATATAAAGAGGAACTCAAGAAAGTAGAAGCGGAAAAATACCAAATCAGAATCCAACATCCAGAAATTCCAACGCAAGTAATCCAATTAACAGGAACAAATACTGATGAATTGTACCAATAGGTACAAGAAAAAATGGGAAACGGCCGGAAAAAGGAGCAATTATATATCAATGGTTGGAAAATCAGAGCAGGCATGCACTTAGTAGACGAAATGATATGGCCGAGAAACGTCAATATTTTATCACTTGAAAAGAATCGCAACAGAAACAATTAGAAGAGATCCTAAAGGATTTTAAATTGATATTCGAAAACGAAATTAAACCACAGTTAACAAATGCGAAAGAACTTCTTATGAGGGAAAATCAAATGATATTAGTTAAACAAGCAATCGACCAAACAAGAAAATTTATCGATCGAATAAATACTAGAAGGCCGTACTCGATGAAACAGTTTGTAGAAAATGTGAGAGATACCGAGATTATAACGCTAACGGATGAACGAGCAGGTGAACTAATCGAAGCCTATGAATGGAACAGAACCCATAAGAATGACGATAAAATTACCTAATGGTGATAAGCAACTAATCGAAGTAGATCCATATTGTAAAGTAGATGATCTAATAAAAATAATCGATCAACAAATTCTGGTTAAAGTGAGAGAGACTAGCGACGACGGAATGATGGAGGATGTGATATTAATGTATAATGAGAATTTATTAGAGGAAAGCAATCAAACTCTAATATAAAGTCTAGGAATATGGGAAGATGGACAAACAATAAAGGTCATATCGATGGACGAGCCAAATGGTGGAATCAAAGACGAAAAGACAGAGGAGCGTAAAATAATAGAATTCCAGACTAAACTGAAAAGTAAAATGGATCGAATATTAGAAATCTACAACGTATGGAGAGAAGACGAGGAGTTATACCGGAAAATACTATTTCTAAATGATAGAGATTGTAAACCAACGCAGTGGATAAAAACATGGGACGAGGAATTATGTCGTTGGGATTTAAAACAACAAAATGTATTACCAAAATGGACCGAATACATTCCAAGCGAGATATCAGAAGATTTGTTGAAAAAAATTCCAGATGAACTGTTTAAAGAAAAAACTCCTTTTTATATGGATGAACTAGAATGGCTGCCAGATGAGGATGAACAATTACGAGAGGAAAAGTGGCTAGCACCATTCAAATGGAAAATTACAGATTAGCATGAGAAAGTAAAAGCAGCCAAAGAAGGGAAAGTGACAAGTATATCATGTCCAAAATTCTATACGAGACCAGGAGGTTATCGGCTAAAAATGAAAGTGTATCCAAATGGAGACGGAGTGGGGAAAAACACTCATGTGGGAGTATTTTTCATTATTTGCAAAGGAATAAATGACAGTAAATTATCGTGGCCATTTAGTCAAAAAGTAACTATTTCGCTTAATGCACCTGGACGACCGGAAAGATGTCACCGTGACACTTTTAAACCGGATAAACGAAGCACATGCTATCAAAAACCGAAAAGTACAGAAAATATCGCATTAAGATCACCAAAATTTATCGATCAAAGATCAGTAACAGGCGAACAATCAAATTTTATCAAAAATAATGATATTAGCTTCACAGTGGAAAGAGAAGCCGATATAATAGAAAGCGAAAATTTAGACTTACCGAGAATTTGCGTGTTAGAGAAACGAGTTCCAGGATCAAAATTTCTACCAACGGATATGGATGATTTTATCGAAAGTGAATTAACTCACTAGCAGAGACGCAAAAATGTAGAGAATTAAAAGCTATTCTGAGGATCGATGCTAAAAATCAACACAGACGAGCAGTTGAACTAGCAAAAAGGATAATAGATTCATGTAAACGAATTGAGAATTTGAGAACACTGGTTAAGGATATCGAGGAGTACCGACGAATGTACTCTTGGTATCCAGAACAATTCTATGGATTAATTCGAAAGTGGAAGCATATGGAATGGGCAGAGGAAAGACCTGAAAAATATCGACTAAAAATTCAATACCCAGACATAGAAACCGAGGAGAGAGAGGAGCATGTCACAACAAAGATCAAAGAGATAAAAGATAAAATGCCATACGAATTACCTTTTCATTTGCAATATGAAGGGAAATCTTTAGATGATGAGTTGGAAATTGGAGTCACTCCAGTCAAGCCAAGAATAAGTAATATTTTAACTGTTAATAAAATTGCACTTCAGAAACTAATCAAAAAAAGCGAAAAACGGAAAATCATCATACAATCTCCAGAAAATAGAGATAGCTTAGAAACTCCAGATGTGGAAGAGGAAGTGATAATCGAATCAGTCGAAGACGACGATGTAATAACCGATCTGGAAGAAATCATAAACGCAGCAGGGAAAACAATGAATCAGAATTCGGGAGATTTATTCCCAACCAATACTGAAATTGACCAGACAACCGATGTACGAGAAGGATTCACTTGGGCACAGAGAGAACCACTTGAGACTATAGAAGCAGAAACGGAAATGTACGACAAGCGATTAGCAAAGATATGCCCACTACGGACGAATGGAGTAATTGGATTGCTGACAGAGGAGCTACGACATCGAGAGAACTAGCCAACAGACAACCAGATCGAAAAGAAGCCGGGACGATGATGGATAGCAAGTCAAGAGGCAGACCAAAAATAAATCGAACAGAAACCAAGCCAAAATCAAAAGAACAATTACAGAACGAGAAGAAACTCAACCAAGTGGCAAAACAAGTACGGCGCAGAATGCCAACGAGAGAACAAGGAACGCAGTGGATAAACGAACTGGTATCGAATGTACTAGCTTTGGCTAACCCGGAAATAAAAAGAGTATTGAGGAGACATAACATTCAGCCGGAAGCAAAACAATTATGGATTGTCTTGTGGCCAATATTAACAAAATTCATGGATAATAAAGTGAGAATGACTTTAAGAAACGTCCCACAAATGATAACAATTGTGGAACAATTGGTAAAACGATCAGATGATCCTAGTCAATATATGTGTTGGGCCAGCACACAAATAGCCTTGAAAATTGTTTAAATGCATCAGTAATACAGCACGAAAACCCAGCATCAAGATAACTTAAAATGTAACATACAACACCAACTAAACATTTTAAAATATGAGAGAACATAAATAAATATAAAATCAAAAACATAAAAGTAAAATAAAATAAATACAAAATGCATTAAGAACCGCACGAAATTTACATAAAAAATAACATAATAACAAGAAAATTCGACCGTAAAATGACCATTTATATAAAATTAAAAATTAATGAATTAATTGAATAAAAATAAAATATTTTTAGATGAATAAATTTAATTAAAAATGTTAAAAATAAATAAATTAAATTAAGAAATTAATAAAAATTTAATTTAGATAACACAAATAATTTCAAGGTCGAATTTTGTTTAATCGCAATAAAATTAACACGCAAGGTTAAGGCCAAATTGTAGGTATATATACTGACGTGTTTTCCCAAATTAACAAGAACTAGAACTAAACTAAAAACTACACAACTACTTGGCAGTATTATTTCTAAATTGATTAGAATATCAATTTTTCCGTCTCACTTGGAGACTGGTTGTATTAGTGTGCGCTATAGCACTTATTGATTGGAATTTTTCAATGGATTAGGTTACCAATTTTTTATGGATTATGTTATGATTTTTTAATGGATTATGTTATGAATTTCTAATGGATCAGGTTACGAATTTTTTTGGATTATGTTACGATTTTTTTAGGGATTATGTTACGATTTTTAATGGATTATGTTACGATTTTTAATGGATTAGGTTACGAATTTTTAATGGATTATGTTACGAAATTTTTAATGAATTATGCTCCGAATTTTTAATGATGGATTATGCTACGAATTTTCAGTAAAAGCTGCATTATATTACGAATTTTTGATGATGAATTAGGCTACTACGAATTTACAATATAGGATGAATTATGGATTAATAATTTCTATTATATTCTTACAAATTTCCGACAATTAGTTCATGCATTCGAGACTTTTACCCAATGGATCTGGTAATTTTCATTTACTCCTTTTTCGGCTCACAGCCAAAAACATAACGCAAGCTATTAAAATCAAATATATTATCGTAAATCGTGTAAGTGCGTGTATTATCACCAATGATTTCGTGCCCGTGAAGGCTCCGGCGTGAGAACGCAGGAGCTAGAACGTCAATATTATCCGTACATAGGGGAAATTGGAGGGTAAATGAGTAGTTTATTGGCTGCTCCTTCATCATCCGTTTCCTGTAAAATTAACATAAATTTTTAACAAAAATCAAAATATCTAACACCGAGTAGTCCAGTGGGCACTCATTAAATATAATATGAACATAAATAGATCTTAAGGACAAAAGAGGGATTGGGTAGCGGGGAAAATTGCGAAATCGTTGCAACAGTTAAAATGAATAGCCATCGGAAAAAGATTAATTCGAACTACCAAAATCATGAAATAATGTTTTTAAATAAGAATTAAATAAATTATGTTAAATTGAAACGGAAAATATGGGCAGAACGCTGCGCAAATTTTTGGAAATAATTAAAACATTTATCATCAAAACTGTAAAATAAGGGTGGAACGCTGCTCAAATTTTCCGAAATGATTAAATACTTATAGAAAATAGTAAAGTAAAATTAAATGTTGTTCAAATGTTAGTGTAATATCCTTATAAAACCGAAAAATAAGGGCGGTACGCTGCTAAAATTTTGCGAATTAACAAAAATACTTTATCGAAAACCGGAAAAATACAGATGGATTACAGCTAAATTTTTATATAAGAAAAATATTTCTTAAAGCTAAGGAATAAGGACGAATCCCTACACAAAAATTTGTTAATACTATTGATATAATTGTAATAATCATAATAATAATAATAATAATGATAATGATAATAATAATAATAATAATGATAATGATAATAATAATTATGATAATAATAATAGTAGTAAAAATCATAGTAGTAATAACAATAATGGTAGTTATAAAGATAATAATAAAGGTAATAGTAGTATCAATTAATAAAGTTAATACAAATAATAGTAACAATGACAATACTAGTATCAATAATAGAGAACATTGTAGTTATAATAGGGATAATGTGAGAATATTTAACCTAACAAAGGGTGTACATGCCATAAAATAATCATCTACACGGACAACGATAAGAAGGACTATGGAAATGGACGTAACAATGAATGATATGAGAGTATAGGTTAACATTTGAAAGAGATAGGAGAATAATGGGACCTAAAAATCGAAATCGAGCACAGGCCTTCTATCGGCAGCTCGTTCGACCCATGGATCGTTCGGTCAATTATAGCATTAGCAATAGCGCTCACTTTTTGCGGACGATCTACCCACTCGAACACAGTTCCAACGTTGCTTAGCAACGGGTGCCGAGTGGTAAGCGAAAGAATATTTGTATGGGGTTGTCTGGGTAACAACCATATAGTTTCAATAATATGTTGCGGGGAGATGATAATTTGGGCTGGCCGGAGAGTCCTGAAAGTAAAAGGTTAAGGATGTAATATAAAATTAATGCCCAACCTCTGGGAATGGATTCGATCACTGTGAGTCGGATTGAATAGGCTGACCGACTGGGGAGAATCTAAAACAAGCATAGGCATTAATCGGAGTAGAGAAAAGAAAATCAATAATTACCTATAATATGGGAATTGAGAATTGTCGCTTATGTTACTATGACAATAAGCGACAAGCAAAAATATAATATAAATAGGTAAAGGGACCTAACAAGAGATTTCTCCTAAACCCTTGAATTTTGAGGATTGAAACGGTGGCCTGTAATATAAAATAAGATATTCTATCTTACAATAAAAATTTAATTCCATTTTACAATAAAATTTTTATAAATCATTTTATAGTAATTTAAATTAGAAATTTTTATATTTTAAATTTAGTGAATTAAGATTTTTATGATTTAAATTAATTTTCTTAAATAGAAAATCGGAAAAAACATTTCTTAATGTATAGAATAAAAATTTTAACATTATTATATTATTGATACTGTAGCTACAATGAACCCAAACCTAATTATTATAGTCATTATTGATAATGTTATTATTGTTATTAGAATCCATTATAATTGGGAGGCACGGACCCGAACTTAGACCCAAGACTTTGATAACATGTTGATGTTCTGAAACATTGAGGGATTAAGAGGACCCAGAGTGTCCCCAGCAGTGGACATAGCGCGTTGACCGATGTCACGGCTATGAGCACTGTTGTAGATGCTTTTGGAGCGTGTAAGTCAGATAAAAGGTACATACCCGTCCCTTTCCCCGTCTAGATAGCATAATACGTCTCCGAGGGATATTTGTTTCAGAAATATAAGATTATGTTAATATTTATTACGTTTAAATTAAAATTAATAAAGATAAGGATGTAAAGATTTTTGTTCAGTGGACTCACACAGAAGGATAATAGACAAGTTTCGCAGGGACATATCCGAGTACCATCAAACAGCGGTACCATCTGAACAGGTCTAATGCAGAGCGGAGCAACACTATTTGCAGAGCAGTAAGCCATATTGATACGAAATATTACCGGGAAAGATGACGGAGTAAAAACTATGACTCCGGGTTCCTCACGTCCACCAGAAGATTTGCCTAAGAGGAACAGAAGAAAGAGATATTGTTCTCTCAATCTTTTTTATTTCGTTTTCTACGTTCTTTTCTGTTTCCATCATTCCCATCCGTGTTAATTTTCATATTTTCTTCGGCTGTCTCTTGTAAGTGTTGTACCATCTCCTCTTGTAGTATTTTTGTTTTACATCCCCATTTCGCCATTGGGCATTCTGTCCGTTTTCTGCTACATCTTTCCCAATGTCCTCTTAATTCCACGTCCTCCTCTACTCCACATTTGTTTGGACATATTCATCTGAATTTCGTACAGATCTTTCCTTCTCTTACATTCATGTATTCTTGTTGTATTTGCTTCCATGTTTCAGTGATATTACAGTATTCGCATCTTATTTGTCTTTCCACGTACACGTTTTTGTGTTGATTTTCTTCGCCTTCTATCACAGGTTGTTGGCATTTTTCGCAGGGTTTTCTTTTGAAGTTACATTGTTTTAAATGGTCATTTGCGTCTCTGATTCTCCCGTTCCATTCACAGGGTTCGTTTGGGCATTTTATTTTCATGATCAATATTTCTCTAGTAGCTGCTCGGTCTTCTTGAGTTTCTCTTAATGATTCTATTTCTGCTTCACCACAATCAGGGCATTGTTTTGGACCGTTTAGGGTTAATCCTATTATACACTCGGTGCATAGTCTACAGCCACACTCGGTTTGTCTTGGTTCTTTCAATAATTTGGTACATGATCCGCATCGTAATCTTGGTTCTAATTTTATTTGAGTTTGTTTTCTGATTACTTCGATGATATCGTTAATTTCTGTTGTGGTTCTTGATTGTTCCATTTTCTATAATTATATACATATTTAGCTTGAGTTGTTTTGCTTTTATACATTTATTCTTTACGATTAATTTTGTATTTTCTATTTACACGTGTATTTACATATTTTTAAATTTTCGGTTTTCTCTCTACTCTATACTTTGCTCTTTTTACAAATGTACATCTTCTTTATTCTACTCTAAGTTACTTGATGAATCCGGCTCTACCTATCCTCGTCCTGATTAAGTATCCATTCGTTCCATTCTACTTGTTGTTCATCCTCTGTTTCTTCTGTCAGTCTTTGTAATTCGTTTCTGTGCCATAGGTTTTGCGTTCTTAGTGTTTCTAATTCTCGTTCCATTTCATTTATTCGTCTCTGTTGTTCTTCCATATTTAATATATGGTAGAGGTTTGTATTTAGTGCTTCTCTCAATGCTATTTGGCTCTCCGTCCATTGTTCTTGTAGCATGTTCACTGCCCTCATTAGCGCGTTGTATTGTTGTTTCCACATTTCGATCAGAGTTTCATTGTTCGTGCCGGTTTGATAATTTTGTTCCATCCTCCTTAATTTATACTCGTTACTTCGTGTCTCAGCTCATTTTATACATTATTTTACAGGGTTTTATATATTATACATACCACTTTATACTACTGATATATTTACATTTTATACATTATATACACTCATATCCCCATTATTTATACCCTTTGTATATTATGAGGTATTTCGACTTGTCGAAATCCCTTGTTCCATCGTCTTAGGTCTTTTAATTTTATTTCTTTTTTGACCATTTTTATCGTTGTTTTTCTGATTTTATATCTGCCAATTGTTTTCATTATACTTACTGCGATACCGATCGCTATTGTACTCAGTACTATACTCATAATCCATACTATTTGTATCCAACTCGGAATCTCTACTGGGTCTTCAGTTGTCGTGATGATGGTTTCTTTCATGTTTTGTTCCTTTGCGGCGGGTTCTTGGTTTTTCTCGATTATTTCCATTATTTTTTCCATCTGCATCTCTGAGATGTATCTTTCTTCATCTTTATTTCTGGTTTCATTTTCCCTTTTCGTGATGTTTTCTTTCTCCTCCTTGTACGTTACTGTAGTCGTTTCTGCAGCTGGGTTTTCATCTTTCTTCCATTGAGGACATTTCGGTAAATTCAGATTTCGCCATACACATACTGAGTATCTTGTTTTCAATGTTATTTTAGTCGTTTCGTTTGGGTGATTTTTGTAAAATTTACATTGCAGTATCTCATTTTTCTCGTTCGTTGTTTCCTTTGTGCACAACTGCTTTGTTATTATCTGTAAATTTGGTGTTATCCTTAATTTTCTTCCCCCAATGATGGTTCCTTGTTGATCGAAATCAATTGTTGTTATGACCTGACCCGTTATCCATTGATTTGTGGCCTTCTTTATTGTTTCTTTTTCTACTTTTTCTGATGTGGATTTTAGAGAATTCATTTATGATCTGGATGTACAGATTCTATATTCTGCTTGTAGATTTAATCCTCGTAATATCAGCTGGTCTCCTGGATTTATTGTGATTTTTTGGCATCGTCCCGTTCTTCGGCAGTTAATTTCTGTTATGCATATCTTGTTTACTTGATGCGTATATACTTTCATCAACTCTACGTTATCCTTGGTGGTTTTGGTGTCGTTCGTTTCCCATTGTAGGTATTTATTTTTGTTGTTGTTGCATTCGGTTGTCGTCATTTCCGATTTTATATTTGTTACGTTGGTTATGTTCGTTATTCTTTTGGTTGTTGGCTTTGTACTTTTCCCCCACCGTTTTCTCGGGCTCTTTTAATTACACACCTTGGGCGTTTCTTGTTTCTGTATACGCATATTCGATATCTTCGTCGAGCTTCTATCCCTTATATATATATATAGGATCTTTTAAGTTTGCTATGTCCTTTTCACATATCTAGTCTCCTATCCAGTTCTGTTGGATTCTTGTTATACATACTTGGGTTATTGTTTGTCCACCGATATTTGTTATTTTATTATGACGTTCTCTTTGTCTCTTCGGCTGTCGCTTAATATATATTGAGCCACCGATAGTTTCCAGGTTTTTATAACGATTGATAGTGTTAGTATGTTTTTTTCTAGTTTAATTCCATTTCAGGTAGGCATACGGTTCCTTTTCCATAGTTCGATTTTTTGTTTTTGTTTTTGTTATTTTTGTCGTTTTTACTATTTTTGTGGTCTGTCGTTCTTTCGTTCTGTTCTATCTTCTTGGTTCCTTTTCCTGTTTTCATCATTTCGTTCGTCTTTTTCGTTATCTTCATCTTCATCATTATTGTCATTATCTCTTTCTTCCCTGATCTTCGCAGAAATGTCGTCCTCGACATTTAGTTTTCTAATTAATGCTTTATAAGCTGCTATTGCTTTATCTCTTGCTTTGATTATTTCATCTAATGACATTCGTTCTTTGCGAACCCTTGTTTTGGTGTTTTCCCAATTTTCTACTAGGTTGATAAGTTATGTTTTCCCATTTCCCATTCTTTTTAGTTCTTTGACGTTATCGGTGAATCTCAACTCCCGTCGTTGTAATATCATCATAATTATTTTTGGGTTTCCTCCTTTTATCATTAACTTTTTTAATAGTGCATTTTCTCCATCTTCATATCTTTTGTTTATGTCTATTGCGTACTAGTCTGATTTCGGTATTTGCCAGTTTAGTACGATCTTTATTGCTTCTTTATCTCTATAAATCGTTTTCCATGACATTTGTCTGGTGTCTTCGCATAATTCCTCTATCTCTTTTCTTGTTGCATTTTCCGTTATGAACTTTATCATTTGTCTATTAGGTTCAACTGTTGCTAAATCCAATATATTACTCCAGTCGTCGGCTTTCTCTGTTATTTCCGAGCCGGTTCTTATTAGCTCTTTTATCACTGGGATTTTGACTCCGGATAATGCAGCGTACATTAGTGCTGTCTTCCCGTTTTCTCTCTTAAATTTGATTTTTCTCCGCATCTTTCTAATAATCTAATGATGTCTAGACTACGTTCATCTTGACGTTGATGGATAGCTGTATGTAGTGGTATCATCCTTGATGGCATTGTTAGAGTGAATGCCTCCTGCAATTCTTGCATTATTAATTCCGTATCTGGGTCGTCTCCATCTCCAATTGCATATGATTGTGCTATTATTCCCAATCTTGCTAGAATTTGGTTTTTATTTTGTAATCCGAATCTTGCGGGCATTATTCGTCTTGCCTTTCGTGCTATTCTATCAAGTTGTCTTTTTCGTTTTTCTCGTATTTGTTCGAATGTTTCTCTTTCTACTCTTTCATTTTTCAATATTTGGTGGATATTTCTATTGGCTCTCAGGTTGTATATGATTTTCTGATACACCTGTTCGATGTAATTAAACTGACTCATTAGATCTGAGCATTGGTGCAATTCCCATGCTTTATAGGTTTCTTTTTGTCGGAATTCTCCTATCAATTTGTATAGTCGTTGTTTCTCTTTTATCACTTGTTGTTCGTCTCCACTGAAGTTGGTTAACAACAGATCTCCTCTTTTGATTTGCTCATATGCCGCTTCAAGAGTATTGTATCGGAATAAGGCTATTTTCATGAATTCGTTTTCACCTTGTTCGTGAGTTTCATTGGTATTTATTGTTCATTTACCGTTATCCGGCTGTTTCCATTTGATTAGTTTTATTGCCATCTTTTGTTTATTGCATTCTAGTGTAACTCGTAATAAATCGTGTAGGTCTTCCAGGTTATCGATATTTTCTTTGGTAACGTATTCTAATATTACCTCCAAAGTTTTATGCATGTTTGTTAGTATTACACTCTTCAATGCCGTATCTCCGTCGTTATCCGTTGCTGTTACATCTGCTCCTGCTTTTAATAGTGCTTTAATTATCCACGTTGGGATATCTCTCCTTGATGCGATTCTTAGCGGAGTTTCTCCGTCTTCATTTTTCATGTCGACTGTTTTCTTTAACATCTTCCATACGTTAATGGTTTCTCGGATTCTCTCGTAATTATTCGTTTGCATAATTGTGTGGAGCGGGGTGTTATTTTCTTTGTCGCCGATGGTAAGTAAGATTGGCCAATTTTTTATTATTGTGGTTATATGCCCCATATTTGTATTGTCTCGTTTGTAGTTGTCAATTATCCTCATTAATCCACCCAATATCTCAATATCTCTTTCCTCCTTTGACCATTCTGGTAATACGGTTTTGACCTTTTTTACGATGTTCTCTGCCGTTTCGGGCTCTAATTTATTCGTATGGTGGTCCTCCCATTCTCCATCATCATATTCTTGATATTCGTCCTCGTCGTATTCGTCTGCGTCTATATGGTAGTAATTCTGATTTGTGCATCTCAGCATAGCTATCCTTGCGGTTTGTGATCTCGTCATCATACGTCTTTCCTCTGGTTGGGCTGTTATTGTCTTTGGTATTGCTTTGCATCTTGCTACATTCACATATATTGGTTTGGTGAATGGGCTGTTTATCAATTTCACTCTCACGTTGGTTTCACTTGTATATAGGATTTCGTACGGTCCTTTTCCGTTTTGTTGTAATTTTTTCGTTGTACCTGGAATTAATTCCGGTGTTTCAATGATTACCCAGTCTCCCACGTTGAAGGTATGTGGTTTCACGTTTCTCTTTTGGTCATGCAGATCTTTATAGCTTTCTTGGTTGAATTTAATGTTCAGCCCAACCGTTTTCCATATTTCCTGCATCCTTTCTTTGAACTTGGTAACGTAATCGTCTTCTTCCATATATTGTGATATTGGTGGTTGGTATTCCAGATCCATAGGCATGTTACATTCTCTTCCATACATCAGTTTAAATGGGCTAATTTTTGTTGCGGCATGTATTGACATTCTATATGCCATTAGACATAGGTTGATATATTCGTCCCAGTCTTTTCGATATCTATCTACATAGTTTGACAGCATTTGTATCAATGTTCCGTTAAATCTCTCTGTTAGTCCGTTGCATTGTGGATGATACGGTGATGTTCTCAATTTTGTTATTTTGAAGTAGTTGATCACTTCTTTCATTATTTCGCTCATAAAATTCGTTCCTTGGTCTGTTAATATGTGCTTTGGAGTTCCGTATCTACAGCAGATTTCCTCCACAAATTTCTATGCTATCGTTTTTACCTTTTGATCTTTCATTGCAAATGCCTCTGGGAATTTTGTCAAGTAGTCTGTGACAATCAATATATACAAATTTCCGTTGAGTATTTCGGGTAGTGGTCCTAATACGTCCATTGATATCATTGTCATTGGTTCAGCTGGTACTGGCATGGGTTTCAATAGTGCTTTCCTTTTTGTTCCGGTATTTTTCCTTGTTGCACAAATGAGGCAATTTTTCGGATTCTGACATATTTGGCCAAAAGTATTTCTGTTTCAGCCTTGCCAGCGTTTTCTTTGCTGACATATGTCCACCCAGTTTTCCGTAATTGTATTGAGTTAGCAATTCATTTCGTCTATTTTCAGGTATTACCATTAATCTTCGTTCACCATCTGCTATTAGTAACCACTTTTTCTCAATTACGTATCGTCGTCGGTGTTTATCCATATGTTCTTTTAATTGTGGATCACTTTCGTAGGTTTCTGGTTTACCAGTTTTTACATATTCAATTATCATTTTCAACTCTGGGTCTTTTTGTTGGTCGATCATCAATTGTGAGAAGTTGATATCTTCCGCAATTATTATGCATATTCGTCTGACTTCTTCATCCATTAAGTCCGGAAAGATGAATCTTGACATACAGTCAGCGTTTGCATTCGCTCTGCCTGCTTTGAATTTTATAAACGGTGAGTACTCTTGTAGTTGCATCGCCCATCTTACGAGTCGACTTGATGCTTCTTTGTGTTGACCAGGCCATACTAGAGGCTGGTGATCTGTTATTATACATATTTCGTGACCCCACAACAGGTACTTGAAATGTTTAATTGCCTGTATGATTGCTAACGCTTCTCTTTCGGTGACTGAGTAGTTTTTATCGTGCTTCTTAAATGTTTTGCTGTAATAACCGATTACACGTTCTTTCCCTTCATCATCTAATTGTCCTAATATCGCACCAGATGCGTATCCGCTTGCATCGGTTGCCAATAAGAATGGTTTTTTGAAGTCGGGTGAACTAAAATTGGTGCTTCGATTAGTTTATCTTTTAATATTTCGAATGCAAGTTGTTGTTCGTTACCCCACACGAATGATGTATCTTTTTTGACTAGATCTTGTATTGGTTTTGCTATACCTGCATAATTTTTGATAAATTTTCTGTAATAACCGCAAAGTCCTAAGAATTCTTGTATTTGAGTTACCGTTTTTGGTGCAGGACAATTCTTGATTTTCTCGATATTCCTGGGATCTGGTTCTTTCCCTTTTGCTGATACTATGTGACCTAAGAGTGTCACTTTCTCTTTAGCCCAATCGCACTTTGACGGTTTTAATTTCAGCTTCCATTGTCTCAGTCTGATGAACACTTTTCGTATATCTTCTAAGTGCTGCTCGAAAGTGCTTGAGTAGATTAGGAGGTCATCAATATACACCATGCATTGTTTTATTCCGTGGGTGACGAAATTCATGCATCGTTGGAATGACACTGGGGCATTTGTTAATCCGAATGGCATTTTTTTAAATTGATATAAGTCTCTACCGATGGTGAATGCGGTTTTTTCTTTATCCTTATCCTTCATTTTTATCTGCCAATACCCACTCTTTAAATCTAAGGAGGTGAAGTATGCTGCACCTTGTAATATTAATAGCATTTCATTGATATCTGTTAACGGGTATGTATCCCTTTTGGTTACCGCATTTAACTTTCTATAATCGATGCAGAATCTTTGCGTTCCATCTTTCTTTTTCACCATAACAACTGGGAATTGCCATGGTGAGCAACTTGGTTCAATGACTTTTGCATCTAGCATCTTTTGTACTTCTTTCTCTGCTACCGTCTTTTGAGCTTCTGCTAGTTTATGTGGTCTTAACGCAATTGGTGTTTCATCTGATAATGGTATTGCATGTAATGTTACATCACAGGTTCCCAAATCCAGATCTGATACTGCGAAAATATCTTTATATTCTAATAGCAATTGTTGTAACTGATATTTCTCGTCTTCGTTTAGGAGTTCGCTATCTATTGTTCATAGCGGTTTGTCCTCCTCTCCTTCCTCTTTTACTTTTAGTAATTCGATGTCTATCATGGGCGTTAACTTCCCTAATCTTTCATTTTCGTATATTATTTTATCTTCTTCGTCGAAATTCGTGATGTTGATTGGTAGTTCACCGTCTTCGTTTATTTCTATTATTTCTCTTGCTATTGGTAGTTCTCGTCGTTTTTCGAATTACCTACTTGGCTTGAATATCATTTCTCCTGTGATATCTTCATCTACCTTGATGTAACAGATTATTTGTGATTTGGCTGGTACAATTATTTTTTCCGAGCATCTTACTATTGTGTTCATAGTACAAATTCTACCTTCTTTATCTTTTAGACATAATGTTCACAGATCGATGACGATTTCTTTGAAGAGTTCTGGCATTAGGTCGGTTCCGATTATGCATGGTACACTTTATTGTGGTATTACTGCTAGGTACGTTTCTACCTCGTTATTTTGGTGTTTTAATGTTGTCCACCACCGTCCCATTACATTTACTGTTTCCTTGCTACAAGCGATTACGTGGACTCCAGTTGGTTCTATATCCTTCCATTGATGCCGTAGTATTTCGCTCAAGTGTACTGCTGAGATGTTTGCTCCAGTATCTATCATCGCTTCCGTTTCTTTTCCATTTATCTCGATCATTAGTGTCAAAGCTGGTGCAGTTGGTGTGTATAATGCTGCTATTGTTCTGACTTCTCCATCCTGATCTACACTTCTTGATCGTCGTGCTGCTATTGGGTTTGTTGCTTACCAATCTGGATTATATAGTGATGGGTAAATACTTGCGGTTGGTATCATTTTTTTTCCCATTGTTGTTGCTTTTGTTCGTGGTAGTTTGACTGGTTCTTTGTAAGGCATTCTCGACATTGGTTCACCTATCCATGCGCATGTCTTCTTTTCATCCCAATATACTGGTGCTTGAATCATCTTCAGTGCATTTCCTTTTCCCGTCATTATCTTCATCGTCGGAATCATCATCACTTCCGTTTCTTCTATATTCTTTGATTCTCTCCCACATGCTTCTTCGGCTTCTCTTGAATTCGTTCCAGGCTCTTTCATCTTATAATGCTTTCCTAAATCGTCTACCGATTTCCTCATCTGTCCCTTTCATTGTTGTTAGGACTCTTAGTAATCGTTTGATTTTGTGAATGTCTTTTGAGTGACCATGCAACACCATTGTTTTTGCTAGAAAAGGTAGTACTCCGACTAGTAGTTTCCAGTTCACTTTCTTTTCTCGTTTGTAGATGTCAAAACATGCCAACATTTGTGTTAATCTTACTATTTGGATGATTAATATTATACCCAATATTCCAGCCATCATTTGACCGAACACCAGAAATCTGCCCCACATTGCTTTCATCATATTGGACGTTGCTTTTTGAAAATGGTCTGGTGACAACAATAATTCATAATTTGGTTTCTGTTCGAAATTCGTGCCTCCCGTTTCAGTTACTATATTTGATAATATTGATTCTCTTCTTGCTGGGAACAATAAATTCTGTCTTGCTGCTTTTAAGCTTTCCTGTGAATATATGCCGCTGTTTACTACGTCTAATGGTCGGAATTCTTGCTCTGTTGTTAGTTCCGTTAGTCCGAATCTCTTGGGTTCGGCTACTGGAATTCTCATTGGGAACATTACCCATTTTCCATCCGTTTGTTGAAATAACAGTCCGAAAGCGTTATTACAGTCGTAGTAATTCAGTTTATCCGTTAATAACTTCATCATTCGTGTTACTGGTTGTATGTATCGGATCTGCGTTTTGTATACTACTTCTAGCTCATTGATACATTTCCCGGGTGGTGCTGTTGATTTTTCCGGGACCATCGCAAACGTTTTCTCGCATTTGAATATATACATCACTTCTCCTGCTATTCTTTCAAAATATCCTTCTTTTAGTGGTAGTAATGGCATTGCACTATCCGGATTGGTTATTGCTACGGCTAATTTTGTTTTTAATATTTCTTTATTTAACTGACAGTCGTTTCGTATTAGATCATGGTATACTTTCTGCATTGATTCCTGTTCTTTGAGGTAGAGGAAATCCATCTTGTTGTTCATGTACAGGTACAATTTCACTTCGTCTTTCGCTATTGGGGCTATTCCTTGTTCTATCATCTGTCTTGCTGCATACAACCCTGGGTAATTTGTGGCGTATACCATTTTCCCGCATTTTTGCGTTATTTTTCCTTTGATAAATCTCATTCCCATTTCCGATTCTGTTGTTATTAATGCTGACGGTGTTTGTTTAGTTCTTAGTGGATGTGACTTGGTCCTTGCTTTGATTTTTCCTGCCCTCGTTATTATTTTATTCACATCGGTTATTTGCAGTTCTTCTGCGTCTTCCTCAAATAATTCTCCTCTTACTTCGTCAAATAATGCGGTTTTTAGGAATTGCATTCTACATTTGTGAATATTCGCTTGGTATATTATAGTTGATGTTCCGGTTTTGCACACCGTGTCCGTTTCTTGACACATTTGATTCGATTTCATTACTTGCGTTGCTCCATCAAATTGTGCTTCGTATTCTTTTAATTCGACTGTGTAGGTTTCGATTACTACTACTCCCGTTACCAATTCTCCTTTTATGGTATACTTTCCTCCTTGACAATTTCCGGTTGCTGAATTAATTGTCCCTGCGACGAATATACTCTGTACCTGGATCATTCCACTGTTTCCTTTCAATACAACTCCTTCCTTCAATCTCATTTCTCCTCCGCTGAATAAATCTTCGCACTGTTCTCCCGATACTTGTAATATTTCTCTTTCCGTTCCTGGATTTATTATTGATACGTGGGAATGTGCTCCACAATGATATGCTAATGTTTTTCGCGTAATTGCATATTCCTTGGCCTTTGTTCTGATAAAATCCGATTCTTGATAGATGTGGTACGTTATTGCGTTTTCTATGGTTGTTAGGTTATTCGGTATTGCCATCCTGCATTCCTCGATGTCTTTTAATGAATATTTGTCTCCCAATACCGCTTTATCACAATCGAATATCAAGAATCCGTTTGTTGCACTTGTGCACACTAACCACACCATCATTGTCATCATTAGTGAATGTATATTTGCGTTTCTCATTGCTGTATCTTTTATTGGTAGTTCGTGTTCGAAATCGTTTAACAACGCTTTTAATCTTACATGCATCGGTTTAATTTGTTCGTTTTTTCGCGATTTATTGATGAATTGTTTCCATCCACCATTTTGTATTATACCAGGTTCGATTTCTTGTCGTACTATCATTGCTGTTAGTTCTACGTTATTCATGAACTGTTTGTTCGGTATTTTACTCGTCGATAAGCTCATTAAATTATATACCAAGTATGATAGCGCTACTAATCGATATTCATCATCGTCGGTATTGGTGAGTAGTTGTGTGACTATTTGTCTCATCTCTTCCCATTCTAATTTCATAGTTTTGGTTTTTTCCTTAATTAACTTTGGGATTACGTTGGATGCCGTGTACCATAATTGTTTGGCATCTTCACTTGCTCGGTTTCGTTGCCATAATCTTCTCAATGGTTGGTTCGTTATTATTAGCATATCAGCTAGTATTTCTCGTATCCATTCTACCCCACTTTCCTCTTTAGGATGGGTCTTTCTCATCTCATATTGCTATCTTTTCTAGTTTATCCAATCTCGTCATCCATTGTTGTTGTTTGGATTGATCCTTAGCTTTCGGATCTCGTTTTCAACTGTCATTTTTGGTTTACCTCTTGGACGTTTTTCCATTGATGTACCTGTTTCCTTAGTTGTCTCGTTTTCATTGATATTCGTTATAGTTATTCTTTGGCTTTCCTCGTTTTATTTTCTTAGCCATTCATCCCCAGTCTTGTGCTAGGTATATATCGTCCTTTGCTTCGTGGTTTTGCGTTATGTACTTTTTCATTGGTGTGAAATCTTTATCTTCGATATCCATTTCAATTATCATTTCCTCTATTTCGTTTCCTTGTTGTTCATCAATTTGGTGATAGCTGGTTGATGGTTGTTCCTCTCGTGTTTCTGGTATTTTTATTGGTGTTTTGATTACTAATGGCGACAAGTCTTCTTCCTCTTTAGCGCTGTCGCTCAAAATCATTGCCTCATCTCCCTCAAAAATTTTTGGTGTTTCATTTTTATCTCCTCTCACACTGGGTGTACTCATGCTTGCTTTTATAGGTTTTGGTTTTATTTCTTTTCTTTTCAGCGGTATTCCCAATGTTTCTGCCATTTTTAAGGGGGTTTACTTCTCCCATCACCATTGGTGTGAGCCAAGCTTGGTTTTACCAGCCTCTCCGAAGAGTAGGTACAATCCATTCGGATAA
Organism: Schmidtea mediterranea; assembly: GCA_022537955.1. Taxonomy (NCBI): domain Eukaryota; kingdom Metazoa; phylum Platyhelminthes; order Tricladida; family Dugesiidae; genus Schmidtea; species Schmidtea mediterranea. The sequence goes on from CM039680.1 coordinate 116,312,550, forward strand.
GCAGAAACGTAGGTGTTTCAGCTGGTTTTTTTTTCTACTGTTCAAAGATATTACTGTGTTCCCCTTGAGGATCATCAGTTGTCACCATCACAACACTTTGTTTGAACTGACAGCACTCCCGCCAATCCCCTCCTCTAGCTCATGCCAGTTCAGAGCCTTAGTTGAGCATCATTATGCGATGCTTCACAGGCATACCTCTGATTGGTTATGCCTGCTGATGCGTTGATATTGGCTAGGTATCAACACATTGTCCTCTAATAATAGGCAGTGGCATCAAAGTGCCAGTGCTCTATTGGGAATTACTGGGTCTCTAACCAATTATTTGTAATTAATTGTTAGAGGGTGCAGGTTAGGGGCATTTAATGCTCCTACCCCCACTTAGGGATCTATATTGCAGATCATGTAACAGGGATTATATGATGTTCCTGGTATACATGTCTTATACGTATCTCTGAGTGATTAGTAACAATCACTGTTAATAGTGACCCAAGCTTATCTTGCGGTACTCTCATTAATATATTTGATGCATTTGGAAGTATCCCATACCCCAAATGACATATCATCCGCATGCTTCATCTAAGGGGATGTACTAGCAAGCATTCAATGCCTCTATTTACATCTGGATTTAAGTTAAATTACTTTATGAATACAGTATCCATCAATGTTAAAAGTTAGTGATATAATTTTATTATTATTATTATTGTTATCATTATTGTTATTATTATTTTAATTATTATTTCAAGAAGTAAGTTTACATTGATACTGTACTGGGTAGGCTCTCTGGTGTTACCAGGCATTCAGTGCCTGTAATCTCGGGTCTGTGTAGGCCTTATTATCTTCGTAAGTGTTTGTAATGGTTTTTTAAGCGTTTTTGTAGTTCAGTTGGTTGGGTTGGGGTCGTTTGGGTGTTTAGTTTTTCTGGAGTTATTACTGTATGAGGTTTTGTTAGTTTGGGTTGCTGGTCTGGGGTTGTTGGGTTATTTGTTTTATCTGGAATTATTACTGTGTGAGATTTAGTGGGTTCTGCTGGCTGGGTTGGGAACGTTGTAGATTTTTATTTTTTAGTTTATGTGGAATTATTAAAGTATGAGGTTTTGTTATTTCAGCTGGCTGGACTGGGGTCGGTAGGCTATTTAGATCATCTGGAGCTATTACTGTATGAGGTTTTGTTGGTTTTGGTTGCTGGGCTGGGGTCGTAGGGTTATTTATTTTATCTGGAGTTATTACTGTGTGAGGTTTAGTTGGTTCTGCTGGATGGGCTGGGGTCGCTGGGATGTTTAGTTTATCTGGAATTATAGCTGTATGGGGTTCGGTTAGTTCGAGTGGATGCGCTGGGGTCATAGGGTTATTTATTTTATGTGGAGTTATTAATGGGTTTGTAAGGGTTTTTTAAACGTTTTCGTAATTCAGTTGGTTGGGCTGGGGTCGTTTGGGTATTTAGTTTATGTGTAGTTATTACAGTGTGAGTTTTGGTTAGTTCAGCTGGTTGGACAGGGATCGTTGGTGTTTTAAGTTTATGATTATTATTATGATTATTATTATTATTATTATTATTATTTTTTTTTTATTATTATTATTATTATTGTTATTGTTAACACTATTATTAGTATAACAAAATGGGATATCACTCTGATACAGGAATTGGGTTATTGGGGTATTTGGTTTATCTGGAGTTATTATTGTAGTAGGTTTTGCAAGTTCGGCTGGCTGAACTGGGGTAGGTGGGGTATTTATTTTATTTGGAGTTATTACTGTATGAGGTTTACTTGGTTCTGCTGGCTGGATTGGGATCGTTGGGGTTTCTAGTTTATGTGGAGTGATTACTGTATTAGGTTTTGTAAGTTCAGCTGGCTGGACTGGGGTCGGTGGGGTATTTAGTTTGTCTGAAGTTATTACTGTATGAGGTTTTGTTAGTTTGGGTTGCTGGTCTGGGGTCGTTGGGTTATTTGTTTTATCTGGAGTTATTACTGTATGAGGTTTAGTAGGTTCTGCTGGCTGGGTTGGGATCGTTGTAGATTTTTTTTGTTTATGTGGAATTATTAAAGTATGAGGTTTTGTTAGTTCAGCTGGCTGGACTGGGGTCGATGGGCTATTTAGATCATCTGGAGCTATTACTGTATGAGGTTTTGTTGGTTTGGGTTGCTGGGCTGGGGTCATTGGGTTATTTATTTTATCTGGAGTTATTACTGTGTGAGGTTTAGTTGGTTCTGTTGGATGGACTGGGGTCGCTGGGGTGTTTAGTTTATCTGGAATTATAGCTGTATGGGGTTTGGTTAGTACGGGTGGATGTGCTGGGGTCATAGAATTATTTATTTTATCTGGAGTTATTACTGTATGGGATTTAGTTGGTTCTGCTGGCTCGACTGGGCTTGCTGTGGCATTTAGTTTATCTGGGGTTACTGTATGAGGTTGTTGATAAGGTGGATTAAATGTTATATGAAATTGGTTAGTAATGTATCTTTTCTTTATTATGGATGTATTCTGTGTAATGTGAGTGCATGGTTGTTTGATCTTTGGTCTAATGGGGATTTTCTTGTTTATTTTATTGTGGTAGTTGTTTGTTTTTTGTAATGGTGGGTATTGGGCATGGTACTTCTGTTGATCATTTATATCATCTTTAACTTTTTCTTTATTTATGAATCGAGGTTTATTAGGGGTGAGAAAATCTGGTTGGTTTCTTTCTGTCTGTTTATTAATTAATTGGTCATAGCTTTTACCCCGTGTCGAGGACGCGAATCGGCCGCAGGCCGATGAGCTGCGTCTACTAACTAATTTTTTTGGGACATTTTTTTATAAACTGCATGTTGTTTTGCTTGGTAAAACAACGAATGATTTTTTATTAGAAGTTTCTGGAATTTCATTTTATGGTTAATTATAAATTTATTAAGATTTGAAATTATTTGGGTGTGATCTATTTTCTCAAGGGTTTTATAATTTAATTTAGAGATTTTATTAATTAAAGATTCAAAATTTATATTTAATTCTTTATCAAATTTTTCTAAATTAAGATTTAAAATTTCATATTTATTAGTTAAATTAGATTTAATATTAAGGATATCATAATTATTAAATATTTGTGCACTATTTATTTTTTCAAGGGTTTTATAATTTAATTTAGAAATTTTATCAATTAGAAATTCAAAATTCGTATTAAATTCTTTATTAAATTTTTCTTCTAAATTAAGATTTAAAATTTCATTAATTAAATTAGAATTAAAAATGTCATAATTATTAAATAAACTTTGTTTATTTATTATGAATTTTGGATCGACATTATTTTTAAAGTGATTCTTATTAAAAGCATGATAATTTTTATTATCATGTTTTTGTGTAGAAGCAAAACTGGAAGAGGTCTGAAAGCCATGAGAATCTTTGTTCTCATGACTTTCGATATTCTTACATTTTAATTTTTGAAAAAGTATTATTTTTATTAAAGGCATAATTTTTATTATGGTCCTTTTCAAAATTACTCTGTGGTCTTTTGGCCATGGGTAAACATTTTTAATATTTAGATCAAGATTGCTTTCATTTAGGAGATTCAGACTCTGTGGGCTAGGTCCGGGTATGCCTCCATTTGGAGATGTTATTTTGGGTATTTTTATTAGATTATTATTATAACTAAAGGAACTCCAAACGTTATTTTTAGGAATTCCTGGATATCCTTCCAGTTGTCTAGTGCTTTCCCTCTCTCTTTTGCTTCTAGGAAAATATCCAACGCGCTGTCGCATAGGTATAATGGCATTCTGCATTTTACCATATCGTCTGTCCAGCCACAGACATCAATATACACTCCGAAGTTCCTTATGAACGTGTTTAGTTTATTTGCGTTCCCGTTAAATGGTTCTCCTCGGAATTTTTCTCTGTATTCTCTGACCGTTTCGCCTGCCGTTGGTGGTTTTGTTGGTCCTTTATTTTCATTGACGATGTTGCTCATGGTTTCTGGAGTTTCAGTCATGTTGTTTTTATTCGTTAACTCGAAATTAGCTAATTGGTTTTCTATTGTTGTCGGTACGTTTGGTATAGTTTGGTCTTGAATTTCGACATCGCTTTCTTGGTGTTATTATTTTCGTCTTCGTCTGCGATATTTGATTGACTTATGGCTCTTGTTAATCCCTGGTTTTTTTATCGCCTGATCCTTGGCTGCTGGATTTGATATCCTCGAGTGATTTAGTTTTGTGTAATTTTCTAGCTTTCATATCACTTTCTTTGGAGAGTAGATAACTGTTTCATGATCGTAGGGTTACTTTGTCCTCGATAGTTTTTATTTGATTGGCGTCCTTTAGTTTGATGGATCTGTTGCGGCGGTGTCTGTTGTCAGTCGTCTCGTCTGCAATTTTGTCCGTCGTCGGTTCCTTGATTGCGAATATTTCACTGAGGTTTTGTTTTTTGTCGGTTCCTTGTTATCGTCGAGTATTGGTTGGCTTGAATCTGTGTTTGCTTGTGTGTATTGTTTTGTTTGCGCTTGTGAATGCTTTGTTGATTTGTTTGTATTGATTGTGGATTGATTTGCGTTGAATGCTTTGTTGCTTTGGTTGCTTTGTTGAGTTCTAGAACGAAAAAATGAACCATGTAGCATTATCCGCTTACACGCTTTCAATCTTTCGAACCACCTCAAATAAACACAAAGGGTTTATTTATTATTTTATTTTGTTTATCTCTTTCACTTTTATTCGTCTACGTTTCTTTATTATTATTACTTTATCGTTATAATACTGCTTTATTTATCGTTTCTTTTCTTTAGCTTGTCCGCCACATCGACTTTGAATATAGTACCCATAGTTATAATGATTCATTCCCCCGGTTTCATCCCGTTTAATATAATTCCTATACGTTTGTTTTGTCTTTTGACTCAATTTTACGTCGATTTTTAATTATCTATATGGGTTAGTAACAGTTATCTATGTAGTCGCAGTAATTATCTATTTATAATAAATCGTTCGGCTATGCCGTTTCCCAGATCCTATCACCCCCCATATTTTTTTTCGTAATACGCTTCGCATTCCCCTTTATTTATCCTTATATAGTTTTATTTTCCCCCTTTCTTCTTTATCTTTTATCATTTTACTTATTTTACTTTTGCTCCAATCTCATCTGGTTCCTAATTTCGTCTTTTATTTTTTCCTTTCGTTTTCTTAGTCCATTTTCCCCATTTTCGTTATTTCTTGTCAATCGTTATCATCAGTTACATTGTTTTCCGTTTTCTTAATCTTGGTGGGTTACAGGGTTTCGCATCTTGCTTAACTTTATGGCTACCCTAGTAACGCCATACAAAGTGTTGCTGATCGCCACTTGGCACCCGTTGCTAGGCAACGTTGGTAATGTGTTCAAGTGGTGGAATGCCCGCAAAAATTGAGTACCATATGCTAGTACTATAGTTGCTCGGACAATCCTCGGGTTCACGAGCTGTCGATAGAAGACCTATGCTCGCTTTACTTGGTCCCCTACGCGGAAATGCGAATTAAATTTAGTCTGATTAATGTGAGTAACTTTCGAGTCTACCCCACTATGACTGAATACATGAGAGATGATTTATTTAATAAACAAAGGACATGCATAATAAGTTAGGTTGATCGACTTGACGCTTGTGCGGCTCGGCGTCGGGCCCGTTCCTTGCGTCCCGGCCGGCGGATGGTTGGTTGGGTAGCTGTCGATTTTTGGCTTGGTGCGGCTTCATCAACGACGCGTTGACTCGATAGTTGGGAAGGGGCGAAGATGAGCGGATACGTTACCGCTTCCCCTTCCCGACAGGCTGCTAGGGCAACTTCTAGGCCCCTGATCTGTGTGCGCAGACTCCGATTGAGCTGGCGTTCTTCGGCCCAGCCTTTTTGAGCTGCGGTGAGACGTTGGTAGAGTAGTTTCGTCCGTTTGGGGTCTAAACAGGTCGCCTTGACCTGTTGCACTTCGCGAGTTAACTGCAGTATTTGGTTGAGTAGCTCCGCGTTCGCCTGCCTAGCGCGGGCTAACTCGTTCTGCATTAATTTCAGGGCCGACATTTCTATAAAGAAAACATATCAATTTGGTCTAATAAGGGGAATTCTAATTATTTCAAACATGATTATAGCGGAAATTTCATTTAAAAACAAAATTTAAGAGGACAATTCATTATAATTTATTAATAACGTCACTAAAGTAAAATGTCAGAAATATCAGGTCTGGTGATTCAGGATTCTGCGAGGAACTTCCTGACTCCTTCTTCCGGGGAGTAACCGGGAATAATGGGCACTGGCCGTCGGAGGTTGCGTGCCGGTCGGGCTGGGTACGTTTCTGCGATACGTCCGACGAGGACGTCTTCTTCAACGTTGGCGAGGTACATTCTCGCCTTCACAACCTGTAGGTCGACCTCCGCTTGGATCTTCTCCCACTGGGCCAGCAAGTTTCGAGCGTTGTCGACAACCTCCTCGGCAGGATACTGTTCCTCCTCTGGTCGGTGTGGGTCATTTCCTCTGCCCAGTACTTGCCATAGCGACGGGCACGATCGTTTCGGGCGTGGCTCGTCGAGAGTCATCGATGGGCGCGCTCGTTTCCAGGCTCGGCGCCATTCATCTGCCTCTTGTTTCGAAATCAGATTCGGCAACATAAATTCTGCTGAAATAAGTAAACGTCATATATTCTCTTACTAATTTATGGGAATATTAAATCTACAATATCGAGTTCATGCAATCTTAAATCATCCGGTAATTCTAGGGAAACTTTGATTGGTTAAATTAGCGTTCAATGAACTTGATAGTCGGGCTGGAATCGTAAGGATTAGGTATGGGTTTATGTTCTGGTGATTTCTATAGTAATTTTATGCTGAAGAAAGGTGATGGGGACAGAATAAGCAATGTATGTCTATGGGACTTAGTTATTTGGGATTCAATTCATTTAACGTTACTACTGTTGGGGGAAAACATACTCGCGTCGGTTTAACGTAATTAATAACGGTTATTGCAATTTTAAATGCTCATCGTAACTACCAATAGTTGTTGTACTTATTTAACGAAATCATCAATAGTTATTGTAATTATTAACATGTAACGAAATTATCAATAGTTGTTGTAATTATTAATATTTCACGAAATTATCAATAGTTGTTGTAATTATTAATGCTTATCGACATTATCGTAATTATTGATGTTTGACTTGTCTATTCATTCCTCCAACGGAAATGATTATTTATGTTTCGTCCTTTCTCTCGATGGTAAATTATCGGAACGGATGTTTCTCGCGATGGTCAATTGTCGGACCGGATGTTTCTCGCGATGGTCAATTGTCGGAACGGATGTTTCTCGCGATGGTCAATTGTCGGAACGGATGTTTCTCGCGATGGTCAATTGTCGGAGCGGATGCTTGAAATGCTTGATTCTTATCTGATCATGACATCCGTCCGTGTTTTAATGGTTGATTAATTCGTCGTAATTCGATTGTGCGAATCCACTAATCGAAATTCACTTTGCTTATTACTCTAATGGTTGACGTTGGCATTAATCTGGGTCTCGTTTGTACGTTCGTTTAAGCCGTCGGTACTGTCTTATCGGGTTTTGTGGTTAGGTAATCTGTTTTTATTTTCTTACTGATTAATTTAATTGTCCATGGTTTTGAGGAACTATGCTGGTTGCTTACGACAAATTTTCGGATGTGGTCAATCGTTTGATGGTTCTCGATGTTATTCATAAATTAAATTGTATCGGGGAAATTAACCGTTGGAATTCATCTCGGAGGTTGGCTGAAATTACGGAATTATAAAACTATTGTGTTAGTCGGTCGATTTAATGGTTGGAAAAATTTCTCTTTAATTCCATACAATAAATGTTCTCCGTTTCATTGTTGCAAAAAAAAAAACTTTCATTTTTATTGGATTACTTCGTGCTGGAATTTATCGATGTTTGGTGATGTTTGTATCTTATTTATGTGGATATTTGAAAGGTATTATTATTGTTTCGATTAGAAGTAAAATACAGATTTCATTGTTGTAATTCTTTTAACTTAAATTACTAAACTTTTGACTAATGGAGCCTTTCATTAATTCAGCCAACATCTTAATCTAAAACGTGAATTCATCTTACGTTCCCTAATCTGTTTTGATTTTTATTGGTGGATTACTTTATTATTTAGTGAAATTTGGTTTGATTTTTTGCAATTTATTGGATCAAATTTTCCGATCGGTCATCCTGAGTTTTCCTTACTAATTACCTTAGAGATTTTCTTTATCGTTAACTTAGGTTAAATCAATAGATAGATTAATCAAGTTTAATAAGTTATTTCCAACGTTTGACTTAACCATTCCTAGTTTTACTTTCCCTTACATCCAAGTTTATTTGTTACTATACAAGCTACTTTAATTTTTTAATCAAGGACTTGATCTAAGTTAAACCCGTGAGTCACATAAATTCTTTAACCATCATTTTATTTAAATCCAATTGAATTAAGGAAATATTTACTTTTAATGAAAACATTAACTTGATAGCTAAAACCAGCTTACGGGACTCACTGAGTTGCTTACAATATAGACATTTTATTTTTAACTGTAATTAAATTATTTTCCAATATTAGTTCAATTCACCGAATGATACATTTATAATTAGTTTACTTTTACCCTATGATTTAATTTAACCAAAACATTATTTGTAACTAATTTTATTTTTATCCGTAACTTATTTCGATTTACTCTATGAAATAATTGTAATTAATTTATTTTTGAATCCATAATTTACTTTAATTCTAATCAATTTATACATAAGGTAATTTAAGTTAATGATAATTATTTCGAGAATAAATTCAATTTAGTACACCAATGATCAAATTAATTCAAATTGTTAATTCAGGTTAACTCTATCAACGATTTTAGTTTAGTTTATCCCGTACCATTTCCCTTTAATAGATCCTAGACGCATTTGTGTTTACATTATATTTATTGAGTGCCCACTGGACTACTCGGTGTGATAAGTTTAAGCCGTGTGTAATGTGATTTTAGTCGATTTTTCTGAATTGAGAAACGAGGAAGCAGCCAGAGACTTCTTCCTTATTCCTCGCTTCAGCTATAGGGATAAATATTTACGTTACGACCGCTGCGTTGCGCACGCTGAGTCTTCACGGGTGCATATCATTGGCGATTGTCCACGCTCTTACATGCATCTGCACTGTGTAGATTTTATTTACTTGCATGATGTTTCGGCTGTGGGCTGGAAAAATTTCGACATCTTTTAAAACATATTAAATGAATTATATATATAAGACAATTTATGTATAATAATGTTTATTAATTATATAAGACAAAAATAACAAGTTACCATTCCAATAAAAACAGCATAAATTCAATAATAAATCAAATACCTCTCTTCCCACGCTGACGTCCGAGCAGGGCTCTACAGAGATGCAAGGTACGGAGCGTGGAAAGAGGGTTCCAAAATCAATGATCCTCACCTAAAATTTCTAAAAAATTCAACAATGATCTCGAATAGATTTAAAAGATTCAAATAATCTCCGAAACACGGAATAATTTCAAAAATAGTTTTAAAACTGGTTTAACAATTTCAAAAATGGTTTTTTGGTTTTTTTTAATGTGAAAATGGATCAGTATATATACCTATTTGTGTGACGTGTGAAATTTGATGCAGTAAAACAAAATTCGACCTTGTTGTTTTCTAGCCAATTCTAATATTTATTTTTATTATTTTTCGATTTATTTTTATAATTTTTTATTTAGAATTTTATTTGAATTATTACTAATTCAAATTTTCCGATTTAAATCTTGCTTTAATGAACTTTAATTGATTTTTCCAATTTCGTCGAATTTGTTGTGTTTTCTTGTTGTATTTGTGTAGATATCGTGCGGATCTTGGTGCATTTTGTTAATATTTTATTTTATTTTTATGTTTCTTAATTTATATTTAATTCTTTTATTTCTCAGATTTTATATGGTTTAATTGGTGTTTTGGGGTTTTATTTAAATTGCGTGTTGTGTTTGCGGGTGTGTTTCTGATCCATTTAAACATTTTGAAGGCCGTTTACGTTCTGGCCCAACATAAAACACTCGGGGGTCCGTAAAATTGCGACCCGCAATTTCAATTGATTTCAAAATAGTACATATAATTCCGTTTTCAATATTCACATTCATAAAAAGTTTTTACGGTAAGGTTAATCATCAAGATAAAGATGGACTTAAGGTCCTACTACGATACGTAATCAAATAAAATCAGATAGTTCAGTTTTAATATTAGTGCAAGTTTTGTAGTATCAGTTCGAATCAATGTCAGTTACTGTAACTCAGTTGTATTTGTTTTCGAATGAATCACTGACGGCTTGGGTTTCGCTTTCGAGCTGGGCTGATCTTGAGGGATGATTGATAGAAATCTGCGAGAGTCTTGTCGTTTCGTTAGTTTTGTCGATTTTTCGAATTTGGGTGAACATTCTTCTGAATTTTTGAATTTGGGTATTTTGCCTTGGTTCGTTTTTTGTTAGGCCGATGATGAGACAGCATATTAAGAGTATTATGTTGGATATTATACTAATCGGTAGTATAAGTTTGATTGATAGAGTTGTTGTACGGGGTTCATTTCCTTGTCCCACTCGTTTTTCTAGTTGTTTTTGAATCGATAGGGTGATTTCTTGGATTGGTTTGTTTTTGGGTTTGCTTTGGCTGTTCTTTGAATTTGTCTGATGATATTTTCTAGGGTTTTCTTTATTCTCGATTCTCATTTTTTATAGTGGCTATTTCTTCATTATTTTTCAGTAGGGTTTGTACCATTATTTGGGTTTTCTCGATATTCTGTTTTATCTCATCCTTGTTCTCTTTCATGGGGCATTGTATACATTGTAGTTTTATTTGTTGACATTCTTCATTATCAGGATTGATACAAATTTCTTTGAAATCGGCACAGGTACTGTCTTCTCTTCTGAAAGGTTGGGATCTCTCGCATTTTTCTAATGGGTTTTCAGTATTGCACTTTCTCATCATTATCATCATTATCACTGTGATCCATAACGTTGGGTTCATGTTTTTCGTTTCTAATATATATCAATCAATTTTCACGTCTATTTACAATTTTATTCAACTATATACAGTGGAGTTTAGCCCTTTTTACTCTTTCTCTTTTTCTGGGGTTGAGTGTCTTTCGTACTCTTCTTTAATTTTATTTTCTGAGAATCTCATTATCAGGACTTGGGCTTTTATTAGTCGCTCGGTTAGTTTTGGGAGTTCTTTTAATCGTTCTTTACCTTCTTTGATTATTCTTTGTTGATTATGAATTTTCATTTGAAGATTTCTTTCTTTTGTTTGTTTTCTCTTGAGTTGACGTTTGTAGTTGACCCGCTTGGTTGTTTGTTTTTCCAACTTTCGTTTTGCTTCTTGAAGCTGATCTGTTAATGTTTTAATTTCCTCTTGGGCTTGTTGATGACTTTCTTTTATCTCTCTGGCTTCTTTACAACTGTCTTCTAGTTGTATTACGTATCTTTGTTCGCTTTTTCTGCTGTCTCGCATTCGTTCTGCTTCGGTTTTCCAATAGTCTTCCAGGATTACGCGGTTTTTATTTCGGCTAATTCTCGTCTCAATCGTTCATTTTCTCTCTTTTGCTCTCTGTTTTCTCCCATGCTAGATGTTAGTTTTCGTTTTATCATATTGACTAGTTGTTTAGATTGTATTAACTGATGATTTATCCGGGCGATTTCTGATTCTTGCTCCTCCACTAACTCTTGCCATTGCTTTCTTTCGGCTCTCCATCTTTTACTGTAGTATCTCAGTGGGTCTTGCTCGATTGGTTCTACTAATTGAATTGGGCTTGGTACGTGTTCTCCGTCTTCTAGATTCATTCGGATTTCTACTAAATATACATCGATTACAATTTTTTGTTTTTATCGTTTTTATTATTTTTATTATCTTTTTACACTTTTTACAATTTTCTCTTTAGGTTTACATTGTCACTTCGTCCGTCTCCCCGAATCCTTCATCGGGTTCGGCGGGTACTTGAGTTGGCATTTCCGTTGGATATAACGGCATAAGCAGGATTGGTGGTCGGTTCTGCAAGGTATTTATTTCTGCACGTAAGGCGTTTGATATTTGTATCTCCTCGTCTAAGAGATAAGCAAGATATTCCGTATTTTCCGTTAGTTCTTCCACTTGCGTTTCCAATCGATGCGTATTTTCCAAAGCTTTTAGCTTTTCAATCTCTTTTCTCAGATTTTGTTCATTTTCCTCATATCCTTGCTTTATCGCTTTTATTTCTGCTTCAACTTGTTCTTTCAGCTGCTCGTTGACTTCGAGTTGATGTCTCAACTGGATCTCTTTGAATACTATAACTCCTCGGTGTCCGTTCACCTCCTGCTGGAGTTCTGTTATTCTCTCGTTTAATTGTTGGTTTTGTCTTTTTTCGTCTGTAAGTTGATTTCTTGCTTCTGCTGATATCTTGTACATTTCGTTGAATTGTTGTTCGTATTCCTTTTCGTGTCTCCTGAGCCTTCTTATTGTACCTTGCTTGATTTTTTCCCGAAATTCTAAGTTTTGGACCTGCTCGTTTAGTTCTTCGATTGTTTCTTTCTGTACTTCGACTTGTTCCCAAAGTTCCCAATCTTCCATATTTAGTATCCTTTTGGGTAACAATCTTATCTCTTTCTTGGCTTCTTGAAAGTGCTCTTTCCATTTTTTCGCTTCTAATTTAATCCAACTTTCTTTCTTTTCCGTTTTTATTTGTTGTATTCGTCTTTGTCGATGAGCTTCGTCCTGCTCGATCTGCATCTCTTTTACTCTAGTTTGTTGATACTCAACTTCTTGTTCTAATTTTACTATATGATTAAATTGTTTTACGTTGGCGTCTTCAAATATTCTGCACTCTATTCGCCATTTTCTTGCTTGATCAGTTATCTGAGTCAGCATTCTTTCTTGTCTATCGTCTCTGGGCTCTCTAATTTTCTTTGCTGGTTTTTGCCCTTGGTTTCTCAGTTTGTTGATCTCGATCTTTGCGTTTTCCCATTTAGCTTTGTACGCTCTTGTTCTATCTTCTTCTTCGGCTATTTGCTGAATATAATGTCTGATCCGCGATTCCCAATTACTTCTTGATTGTTCTCTATCTTCTGTCCATTTGATTTTCCAATATCGCGCTTGTCTTTTTGCCCATTCTTTGGCTTGTTCCAAATGGGTTCTCTTTGTTTTTTCTATTCGATATTGGGTGCTAATTTGCCCAATTTCCTCCTGCATTTGCTGTATGATTTTTATCGTCTCCTCTCCTTCTTCTCGTATCTCTGCTTCTTTATCTTTTATCACTTCCCGCAACCTTTCGATTTCGCTTTGCTGATCCTGCTTCTCCTGCTCTAACATTCTGATCTCCTTTCTTTGGTTTATAATTCTAGTTTGGTTCTGCATAGCTTCTTTCATCATTTCCTCTTCTCGTTCTTGGTACGTTTTCTCTTTTCCTTCTGGGTAGGTTGCTTTTTGTTCTAGTTGTTTTTCCCACTTTTCTTTCATCCTTTTCGTTTTTAGAGTTTCTTGTGCTAATTCCTCCTCTACGATTAGTAGCATTTCTTTTAATTGTAACGTTCTTTGTCTCCATAATTCTACTTCCTCACTTGTTACTTTTATTGATTTTGATTGATCTTTGATTGTTGGTTTTGACTCTTCAGTCTCTTTCACAACTTCTTTTGTCTCGTTTAGATTCATGATTGTTTTCTAAATATTAATAATCGATTATTCTCTCTTTTCAATCATCTCAAAATTTTTATCATAATTTACATCATCTCGTATTTTATGAATTTTTTGGATTTTTATAATTTTTTGTTTTTACATTTATCTTTATTTACATTTTTACACATTACTTCCATTTCTAATTACTGATCAGCGAAACGGAATCCTTTGATCCGCCCGTTGATCGGCTTTCTACATACTGGGCATATATCCACTTTTATCCCGCACGCTTCACATGTGACCATGTGTCCACAAGGAATATAAATTATTTCGACATGTTTTTGCCAACATGTTACACATTGATACTGCTCCAAAATAGCTTCTTTTATTATTGATTTGTCGCGATTCTCTTTAGGTTTCTCTTGATATCGCTTGATTGCTCGGATTACTGCTTGTGTTGAGTCATACCACTCTAAATTATTAGCTAATCTTTCTTTGATTATTCTTCTCATCTTTTGAGTATCTACTCCTGATAATAGCATTATGGTTCTCGTTTTTGGTCGATCTAAAATATCTTCTATTTGTTGATTGGTAATTATTATTTCGATATTCTTTGACTCTTTTTCTTGTTTATACATGCATTTCCCTTTATGCTTTAGCTTTTTGACATTCTGATCTGGTATTGGTTGTTGATTTTTGCATCCTTCGCACATTATTCCTCTGGCTGTTTGACAATACCCTTGACTCGCAAATTCTGCTGCTCTTGGATTTCCTTTGAGAGTTTTAATTCTCTCTTCGAATGTTCTATTTATAGTCTCTTTTTCCCATATTAATTCTGCTGGGTCTTCGAAACTCTTTATTATCGTTATCTTTTTCTCACCTCCCTTTTCATCTTTGTCGACTTCTGATTGTCGGAGTCCTTCTAATCTGTTTATCGCTTGGTTTCCGACGTCAATGTTTATTCTAAATGGGCAGGTTGAAAATTTCCTCAGGTGTTCTCGTTTTGCTGTTTCTCCTTTTTCCCAATGCGAAAGTCTTCCTTGACAATAAATACAGGTAACTTCATCTGGTAATTCGGGGTTCCTGAGAAGAAGAATCCTTGTGCTGCCATCTCTTTGCTTTGTCGGTCAGTGAATACTTTATTATCTTTGAACGTTAAATATCTCTGTTCCTCTTTCCTCAACTCCTCGTATCTTACTTTTCTCTGTGAGTAAATTACCTTCCTCATTTTCCATGGTCGTCCGGTTGTGTCGAAACTGGTATAATGCTGAATTGCGATTACTAAGGTTTTAATTTTTTCCTCTTCCTCTGGTTTTTTCCATAGTCTCGTCCATATCGAATCCGGTCCTTCTCTCATCTGTACTGTTATCTCTTCGCTGATTCCGCTTGCCATCTAAATATCGTCATTATTTTTGAATTTTTTGTTTTTCTGATTTTTTTTGATTATTTGTAATTTTTTGATTTTTATTTGATTTTTATTATTTTATTTACATTTATTTACACTTTCCGTTTTTCTTTACAACGTCTTGTCTGGCTTCTCCACTTCTAACTTTATATACAGATTATCTTCTCGCAAGAATCCTTCTCCTCTCAATCGTTGTTGTGGTAGAAACGTGGTGTTCCAATTGCTGTATTCCAGTCAGTTGTTGGCCTTCCCATTTGTGGTTCATTCCCTGTTCTGATTGGGTTGCGGTAATCCTCTTGTCCTTTCATCGTTAATATCATGTTTTGTTTAAAAGGCCATGCTAATAGCTCGTCGTAATCTCCTTTTCCTACTCTGATGAAGACACTGATGTGGGTGCCTGTTGCGTTCCCATCTCCGTTTGGATATAGTCTAATGCCCAGTTTGTATCCATTTTCCCAACTGTATATTGGTGGGCTATCTAAAATTCTCTGTGTTCCGTCTTTTGCTCTCTGAAGCTTCTCTGCAAATTCGGTTATTTTCCATATGAATGGTGCTGTAAGATGTTTTCCGGCTACCGAGCCGTTCGTTTCTAATTCTTTTAGGCTGTTGGTCATCTGTTGCATTTTCTTTTCCATTTCGGTCATTTTCTTGAGTGTGTCTCCTTGGCTTCTCTCGAAGTTCTTTCTGGATTCTAATATTTCTCTTATTATTGCCTTTTGTGAATCATTTTCCGTTCGTAGGCTTTTTACTTCCCATGCCAACATTCCTATCGTTTTCATCATGATTTCGGTATGCTCGATACTGTTTTCTATCATGTGCTTTTGCATTTCCGCGATTGGTAATTGTGCTCGGCAGTTGAATAGTTCTAACGGACATTTGACTGGTTTGCCGATGCATTCGTTCCAATGTTCTTTTAATTTGACTTTATCTTTCTTGTCGCAGTTATTTTCGCATATCCCTTCGTATAGATCACATATTTGTTCCTCTTTTTGGATTCCGGTGTTCCATTTCTATTTTTATCCATTCGTCGATGACTCCACAGAATTCGCATTTTTCCTCTCTCTTGATGCACACTTTGTGATGTTCTTTGATAGTCTTTTTCGTTATGATGGTTTGACATTTTTCGCATAATATCTCGCTATATTCGCATTCGTTTGCGTGACTTTCGGCTTCCTTCATCAGTCCTTTCCATTCGCATTCTTTTACTCGGCATTGAACTAGTAGATTATTGATTTCTTTGTTGGTGGCTTTATCCATTGTTGTAGGATCTTCATCTCTTTCGATCGTTTCGTCACATCCAGGGCATTTTACTGTTTCCGTTTTTATCACTTCTATCGTACAATCTGTACATATTCTGCATCCGCATTTCGTCTGTCTCGCTCCAATCAGTAATTCTTTACATTTGCAACACTTTAGTCTTTCCTTGATATCATTCACCACTTTGATTTTCTCCTTCATTATTCGTCTCGTAGTTTCGGATGGATTCTCGCTTCCTCTAATTCTCTCGATAATTGTCTGCATCTCTACAAGAATTCTCGATTACTTGACGTTGTTTTACTTCTATCGTTTTATTTATACATATTTACACGGTACGCTTTATTTTTACTCTACTGTTGAATCCGGTTCTGGGGTGAATTCTGGCATCGATGCTATCCATTCCACCCAACTTGCTGGATCTACGTGCTGTTGATTGTTACGTAGTCTTCTAATTTCGTCAGCTTGCCATCTAACTTGATCTGCTAATTGGTCATTTATTCTCTGCAATTGTAGTATTGTTCTTTGTTGCTCTTCCAGTCTTATGGCTTGTTGTAGGCCTCGGTTTACGCTTTCCGTTAATACTAGATGAGTATTTGTCCACTGAGTTTGCGCATTGTTCGTTATTAATGTCATTAATTCGCATTGCCGTCTCCATGTTGCCTCGATTCCTTGATCTTGGTGTATTCCTTGATTTAATTCTACAATTTCTATCGGTACGTTGGCAGCTGCTGGTTGTTGTATCACTTCTACGAATGGGTGGTATTCTCACTTGATTTTGTTGATTTGCATTATTCGGATTCATCTGTTGGTTATAATACATCGTTAATTCATCGCATTCATTTCTGTTTGCTTACTATTTCTGACACATTTTGTACAATATTTATATATATACGTGCATACTATTACTACTATTATACTACATAATATTTTACACTATATACAACGTCTCTTTCTCGTTTTACACCATCGTCTCCGGGGACTCTATACGTAATGTCCGTATATCCCCATATTTCTCATTCATTATCTGGTATACATCAGATTCGTTTGACCATTGTTGTGCTTCGATAATGGGCGGTTCTTTTAACCAGAGTCCGCTCGTACTAGAATTTCCTATTATTTCATATTCCTCAGTTCTTTCTGCATCGTATTGTCCTAATTCGATATCATAGTTGAATTTTTCCACTGCTGGCCATAATCTTTTCTTCGCCGGCTTCTTTCTACATTTGGTAGTTCTCACTAATTGAATTATTATCAGCATTACTACGCTGCTTATTACTGCTGTTGTTATCCAGATCATTTTAATCATATAGTTCTTTTCATTAGGCTGCATGGTTGTGCTTTCCCTTGCATTGGTTGTTTCCATTATGCCTTCTTCCGGTTGCACATTTTTAAGTGCTTTCTGGAGTTGTAATGCTTCGTGGATTGAAAGGTGGCTGTCGTCCATGATCATTCCTTTTTTCCATGTTTCGTTTCTTGGTTTTTCTCAGATTGTTTTATTATAGGTTGATCTGTTGCATTTGACTTGAGTGGTTTTCTTGTTATCGTTCTCCAATGTTCGTGAGTTCCCTTTTGGATATTTATTACATATTTTCCGAGTTTTCTTTTCGTCGGTATGCGATACTTTCGATTCGTTATAGTTTTGCTTGTTTCGCATTGGATTCTTTTGTTTACTGTTTCGTTTCTTTTAGGTTCGTATACGCAAATTTTCGTGATGGGTTTTTCACCTGTGTTTTCAATTACTATTTCCTCTTCATTCGCCGCATCTGATTCTATGTTTATTATTACCGCTTTACTTTCTCTGATCTGTCGTTGGTACGGTTTCTCTTTTGTTTCTTTTTCCGGACGTTTTGTCGTAGTTGCTTCTAACAACTTTCTTGTTATTGATTTCCAATAATCATCTCTTCCTCTCTGTACGTGTACTATATACTTTCCATATTTTCTTTTTGTTGGAATACGGTATTTTTGATTTTTGATATCATCATTTGATTGACATTTGATTCTCTCATTTATCGTTCCGATCTTTTTAGTTTCGAATATGCAAACTTTTGTGATAGGTTCTTTACCCGTATTTCGATTATTATCTCTCTCCACTCTTTTGGATCTGATTCTACTTTTATTATTATTTCTTTATTTTCTCGTGCTCGACGTTGATAAGGCTCTTCTTTTGTGTTGTGAGTTTTTCTCCCAGGGTTTTGGCCAATGTGCAAGTTATTATTATTATCATTGTTGCACATATTATATAATTCCGCTTTTCTTCTAGACTATCCCATTCGCATTTCTTTCCCGCTTTCATGTTCATTTTCAACAATCGATAATTTTGTTTTGTATACATACTTGTTCAATTGTTTCTATTCCTCTGTTTATTATTCGTAATTTGCCTATCCCTGGCTCTACTTGGATTTTTACGTTTCTATCTTTTGTAGCATCTCTACATACGTCTTTGGTGGTTTGACATGATGATGAGTTTTCGGATCGTATTTCCATCTTTCCTGGTTTTCCTATTGAATCGAATTGACAACTTATGCTTGTATTCATTGTCAGTTGTAAGCATATTCCCTTGCTCGAAATTCCTTTGTCGTTTATTGTTTGTATTCTGAACGATCTCATTTCTTTCGTGATATTTTCGTCAGCTTCCGTTAACTTGATGGACGTAATCAATATCATTATTTTTTGTAGCAGGGTCGGTCGGTTTTGATTTTTTCTTTGTTGTAATAACATTATTCCTTTGTTTCGTTTTCCTTCGTTATTGCTGTTACTCGTTTCCTGACGTTCCTTGTTAGGTGGTTCCTTTTTCTCTTGTTGTGCCGATTTATTCTCGTCTCTAGCATTTTGATCCTCTTGGTTTTTGTTGTTATCATCACTTCCTCCTCCATTTATTACTTCCATCCGGGGTTTCCTTTGAAATGTCGTCCTCGACATTTATTATTTCAATTATTTCCTCGTATACTTTTATTATTCTTGCTTTTATATCGTCCATTTCTTTTATCTCTTGTTTACTCGCTTGAAATCTTATTTGTTTTCGATGCCATCTGTGTATTATCGTTAATAACTGTTCCTTTCTATCTCCAATTCGTATTGTTTCTTTTGGATGATTGGTGAATTTCAGTCCTTCCCATTTCAGCATTGCTTTTATTGTCTTTGGGAATGGATAGTGAGCATATATTGTTTCTTTTAATAGGACGTTTCTGTTTCTTACCATATAATTCACATTGAATACTTTGAGTGGTGAACCCTCGTAGGTCCATTTCATCAGATTGGCTGTTGCTTCGTCCTGTTTGGCGTCGATAGCTTCCCATAGTGTTTGGATTGTTTTACCCATCATTTCTCTTTCTCTAATTGTCGCATTACTGGTTATAAATTTTATTGCACTTGCTTGTCTCGATTTCAGTGCATAGTGTAGTACATTATTTTCTCCATTGTCTTTTTCTTTAAACGATGATCCTGTTTTAGTAGTTCTCTCAGGACTGTTGTAGAAGCATCTGCTGCAACTGCGAACATTAATGGTGTTTGTCCCTCTTCGTTGGGTATATTTGAGCTGTGTCCGCATTTCTGCATAAATTGGATTATATCCATTATTCGTTGGGTGTTTCTATGCTGTACTGCAATATGTAAAGGTACGTTTCCTTCTACATCTGCCATAGTGAATATCATGGGTATACTTTCTTTGATACGGTCCATTTCTGGTGGACTTCTAGCTCCTTTGGCATAATCCATGGCGATTTTCCCTGCTTTGTTTACTATTCTCATCCATCCTTTCCCTTCGACCCATTCTGGCATTATTTCTCTGATGGCTTTTACTATTATATCCATCTTGTCTACATTATCTTGAGTTGCGTTTAGAGTTATTTTGGGTTCATCTGGTTTAGGTTCTTCTATTGTATTATTTGATATTGCTTCTATTTTTCGACTCATCGTTAGTCCGTTTATACTCAGTTGTTGAGTTTGTGATCTGGTTTGCATACCTCGATTTTCTGGTTCTCTTGTTATTGTTCTAGGTATCGCTTTACATCTGCTTACGTTTACGTAAATAGGTCTAGTAAGTGGGTTATTGACTAGTTTAACCCGAGCATTGTTCTCGTTTACATACATTATCTCATATGGTCCTTTACCACATCTTTGTAATTTTCTGGCTACTCCTGGGGATAATTTCTGGCGTCGCAATTATTACCCAGTCTCCAACCTGAAAGTTATGCTCACGCACATCTCGCTTTTTATCATGTAATTCTTTGTAGCTCTCTTGATTAAATCTAATATTCATACCTGCCGTTTTCCAGATCTCTTGCATTCGCTCTTTGAATCCTGTTACATAATCATCAATTTCCATATACTGTGATATCGGTGGTTGATATTCTAAATCTATCGGCATGTTGCATTCTCTGCCGTACATTAATTTGAATGGACTCATTTTTGTTGCTGAATGTATTGACATCCTATAAGCCATAAGGCATAGATTTATGTATCTGTCCCAATCCTTTTGATGTCTGCTTACATAATTTGACATCATTTCTATTAGTATGCCGTTGAATCGTTCGGTTTGACCATTTGTTTGCGGATGGTACGGTGATGTTCTCAATTTTGCAATTCTGAAGTAATTTGTTACTTCTTCTATTATTTCGCTCATAAAGTTGGTTCCTTGATCAGTTAGAATCTGTTTAGGTGTTCCGTATCTACAGCATATTTCCTCTACTAGGATTCTCGCTATTGTTCTGGCTTTTTGATCTGGTATTGCGAATGCTTCCGGGAATTTTGATAAGTAATCTGTCACTACTAATATATAGATATTTCCATCGTTGGTTTCGGGTAGTGGTCCTACTACATCCATTGCGATCATTGTCATTGGTTCTGGTGGAATTGGCATTGGTTTTAATGGTGCCTTTAGTTTACTTCCTGTACTTTTCCTCGTTGCACATATCAGACAATTCTTTATCCATCCTTTCACGTCTTCTCCGATATTTGGCCAATAATATTTTTGACGTAATCTTGCTTCTGTCTTTTTTGCTGACATGTGTCCTCCAAGTTTTCCATCATGATATTGCATCAATACTTCTTTTCGCCTGCTTTCTGGTAAACACATGAGTCGTTTTTCGCCATCCATTAATAATAACCATCCTTTCTCCATGGTATATCGATGTCTGTGTTTCTCCATATGCTCTCTCAGTTTGCTGTTGTTGTCGAAGATTTTCATATCGTTAGTTTCCATAAATTTGATTATTGTCTTTAATTCTTCGTCTTCCTTCTGCTCGTTTCTCAGTTTTGTAAAGTCGATATCTTCTGCGATAATCATGCATATTCGTCTTACATCGTGATCCATTAGTTCCTCAAATACGAATCTTGACATACAATCTGCGTTAGCGTTGGCTTTTCCCGATTTGAATTTGATATACGGTGAGTATTCTTGCAGCTGCATTGCCCATCTCATCAATCTGCTCGATGCTTCTTTGTGTTGGCCTAGCCATACCAATGGTTGATGATCGGTCGTGATATATATCTCGTGACCCCATAATAAATATTTGAAATGTTTAATAGCTTGAATTATTGCTAGTGCTTCTCTTTCAGTCACAGAGTAATTCTTTTCATGTTTCTTGAACGTTCGACTGTAATATCCAATGACTCGTTCTCTTTTCTCGTCATCCCATTGTCCTAGGACTGCTCCAGATGCATATCCGCTTGCATCTGTCGCCAACAAAAATGGTTTCTTAAAATCCGGGTGTACGAGTATTGGTGCTGATATCAGTTTATCTCTGAGTGTTTCAAAGGCTGTTTGTTGTTCCTCTTCCCATATAAACGGGGTATCTTTTTTGGTTAATTCTTGTATGGGTTTCGCAATAGTTGCGTAATTCTTGATGAACTTTCGATAATATCCACATAGGCCTAAAAATTCTTGCACTTGCGTGACTGTTTTGGGTACTGGGCAATTCTTTATCTTTTCGATGTTTCTTGGATCTGGTTCTTTGCCTTTTGCCGATACAATATGTCCCAAGAAGGTAACTTTTTCCTTTGCCCAATCGCATTTAGATGGTTTCAATTTTAACTTCCATTGTCTCAATCGAACAAATACGTTACGGATATCTTTTAAATGTTGCTCGAAGGTGCTAGAATAAATTAATAAATCATCAATATATACCATACATTGTTTGATGCCATGAGTTACGAAGTTCATGCATCTCTGGAATGAGGCTGGTGCGTTGGTTAATCCGAAAGGCATTTTCTTAAATTGATATAGATCTTTTCCGATTGTAAAAGCAGTTTTCTCTCTGTCTTCCTCTTTGACCTTTATCTGCCAATAACCACTTTTTAAATCTAGCGATGTAAAATAAGCTGCTCCGTGTAGGGTTTGTAACATTTCATTTATGTCGGGTAACGGGTATGTATCTCGCTTTGTTACCGCGTTGAGTCGTCGATAATCTATACAAAATCGTTGCGTTCCGTCTTTTTTCTTTACCATGACTACTGGAAATTGCCATGGCGAGCAACTTGGTTCGATTACTCCTGCATCTAACATCTTTTGCACTTCTTTTTCTGCTTCTGGTTTTTGGGCTTCTGCCAATCGATATGGCCGTAGTGTTATTGGGGTATCGTCTGTTAATGGTATCGTGTGTTGCGTTACATCGCTTGCACCGAGATCTAAGTCAGATGCTGCAAATATATCTTTAAATTCCATTAGCAGTTTTTGTAGTTGTTCTTTCTCGTTTTCGTTTAGTAGCTGACTGTCAATAGTCCATAATTCTTCCTCAGTTCCTTCGGTTTTTGTTGTTGGAAGTTCAATATCCATCATCGGTGTTAACTTTCCCAGTCTTTCGTTTTCGTAAATGACTTTATCTTCCTCATCAAAATTTGTAATGTTGATCGGAATTTCACTGTTATCGTTTACATACACTATTTCTCTGGCTAATGGCAGTTCTTTCTTTTTCTCAAATTTGTGATTAGGTTCGAAAATCATTTCGCCTCTAGTTTCTTCATTCACTTTTACGTAACAAATCATTTGTGTGCGCCCTGGCACTACTATTTTCTCTGAGCATCTTACTTCTGATTTCAGCATACATATTCGTCCGGTTTTATCTCTCAGCTCCATTGATCCTAGATCTATTATTATCTCTTTTAATAATTCTGGCATGAGATCCGTTCCAATTATACAATCCGCACTCAATCTCCTGATAACTGCTAAATACGTGTTGATTTTCACATTTTTATATTCGATTATTGACCAGATTTTTCCGATGACTGCTACCGATTCTTTGCTGCAAGTTATTACATCCATGTTAGCTTCTTCTATACATGGCCACAATCTTCCGGGTATTTTATCCATTTTTATTGCTGAAATGTTTGCTCCGGTATCGATCATTGCTTTTATTTCTACCCCATTTATTTCTATGGGTACCGTTAATGTTGGTCCAGCTAATGTTTGTAACATAGCTATAGTTCGGGTTTCTGGATCTTGATCCACACTTCTCGATCTTTGGCTGGTTCTTGGTACTAAATCTGCCCAATTTGGTTCGTATGGTACTGGATAAATATTTCGTAATGTTGTTGGTCTTGGTAACGGTACGTTTCTCTCTACCGGTGCGTTTCTCTCTACTGATGATGCTGCTTTCTTTAAACATTCATATACTGGCGGTGGATGATTGAAATGTCCACTATGTCTTGTCTTTCGATTTTCCCATTGTTTAAGTTGTTCTTGAGTTAGCATTTGTGTTCCTCCTTCGTTTCCGTCGTTGTCGCTGTTATCACTGCTATCCTCTTTGAAATTTATCCATCGTTTCCAGTTGCTCGTTTTCTGTCGCTTCATTCTGGTTTTCTCGGCTTCTAATCTCATTATTGCTTTAAATTTTCGTCCGACTTCTTCATCAGTACCATTCATTTTAGTTAGAATTCCTACTAACCTTTTTATCTTGTGAATATCTTTTGAGTGTCCATGTAACACCATTGTTTTAGCTAAAAACGGTAAAAATCCAATTGCCATTTTCCAGTTGATTTTTCTTTCTCTTTTGTAGATATCGAAACATGCTAACATTTGTGTTAAGATTACTCTTACGATTTGAATGATAAGAATTATTCCTAAAATTCCTGCCATCATCTGTCCGAAGATTAAGAATCTTCCCCACATGGCTTTCATCATATTTGCTGTTGCATGTTGAAAATGGTCTGGTGATAGTAAAAATTCGTAGTTGGGTTTCTCCCATAGTTGTTACCTCCCGTTATCGTTACAATGTTGGATAATATTGCTTGTCTTTGTGCTGGAAATAATAAATGTTCTCTGGCTCGTTCCAGATCCTTTGTTTGGTATATTCCACTCTGTGATATATCAACTGGTTTGAATTCTGCTTCGCTGGCCAATTCTGTTAGTCCAAATATTTTTGGTGGTGCTACTATTACTCGGGTTGGGAATTGTAACCAACTTCCATCTCTTATTTCGAATAATGGTCCATATACATTACTACAACTGAACATATTAGGTACGAATTTTTCTGGATTTATCATCCTTGTTACTGGTTGAGCGAATCTGATCTTTCCCTTGTGTGCATTATCTCTAATTCGTTTATTAGCTTTTTCTCTTTGGGATTGTGGTGAATTCTCCTGGCCAATTGTTGCAATGTCTTTCAAATTGTACGATACATAACTCTCAACGCAATATCTCCCAAAAATTTCCTTCTTGGAATGGTATAAGCGGGATTGCTTTTGGTTCGTGATTGCCATGCCAACTTTGTTTCAATTTTCTTGTTCAGGTACAGTCATTTTAACTAGTCGTAGTTATATCTTTCTCTGTTGATGCCAATCTTTGTTGATCATACGAAATCCATTCTTGTTATTTTATAGACCTATAATTTCCACCATCTTTGGGTCTATTTGCGCTTTTTGCGTTCGGTATTGCTGTTTCGCAGATAAGAGTATTCCTTTTAAGATGGTACTGGTACCATTTCGTCACAGTTTACTCACCATTCGTCCTTTTATGATTCTCTTCCGATTGTAGTTGCTGTTATATTATTACTGTCTGGTGATGCTCCTACTCCGAATGAGTTGTGTTTATCGTGGGCGTTTTCCGGGATTCTCTTCCGCGTTCTCCGTCAATTATTCTAGTGCGTCTTTGCTGTAGTTTCTAGTTTCACTGTCACACGTCCTTAGCACTTCGTTCAATATTGGCGCTTTTCCAATTAAGGTGAGTCTACAAGTTCTCGGTATCGGACGTGGTATACGACGTTGACATTCCGATATACATGATCTATCGTTGTATTACCTTGAGGGTTACTTTTTCATCGCTTTGTGTGTCGGGATTCAAAATATCCTTGATATTTTTCCAACTTTTACTTGATAGCTTTCAGATCACTACTATCCTATTGACTGGTGATTCAATAAGGTTATCTCCTCCGTTGACACGTTCCGTTCTCAGCGTTATTTCTCCCGCAGCGTATACTCGGTAGTTTTTATTTTTCGTGTCCTCGGCTGCTACATTCACTCGGCTCAGCTAGTTGGATGCGTCCTGTCGTGCATCCTTCTTTCAATTCGTTTACGCTTTACTTGATATCTACTGTTGGTTTCGTTCCCGACTTACTATAATTTGTTGATGTGGAGTGTTGATCGGTCGCAATGAAAGATGCTACATTTTCCTTGTTTAGAACATCCTTGATTTCCACCGTTTTTATGAAAATATACTTCTTGGTATTACAATTATTGATACTGCTAGTTGCGTTGTCTTAAATGATTACCGGGGTGCAGCTTTGATTCTTCCCGTTCCTTTAGTGAATATATTCATGCACCATCTTTATATTATCACAATCGCATATACTACCCAACGTTCTACTCCCTTTTACGGCAACTCACTCCATGATGAGTATGTTAGTGATTATTTGCGTTTACCCTTTCTGGCTGTTTTTGGATCGCTTGGTTAATTGGTATGTTTCGAACTTACCGTTAATACTCGTTTAACTTTGT
This sequence comes from Schmidtea mediterranea, assembly GCA_022537955.1. Lineage (NCBI taxonomy): Eukaryota > Metazoa > Platyhelminthes > Tricladida > Dugesiidae > Schmidtea > Schmidtea mediterranea. The sequence goes on from CM039680.1 coordinate 116,338,730, forward strand.
CTGCATTATTTCAGGTTGATTCATCTTTGCTTATAGATTCTTTAAGGGCTTGCCTCCACTTGAGTTCAAGATGAATGGTTCATTTCTTTCTATATAATCTTTATTGCAATATCAATATCCGGTTTGGGTTGTATCCTTGAGTTCGCATTTTGTATTCACTATCGTATATGTAATTCAGATAAGGCCATTCCTGACAAATATCTATTTGGTCATCAGATCGTTCGTTAAGTAGATTTATTATCACAATATTCTCTGGGTCTTTAGTTGTGGTTCTATTATATCCATTATCTTTATTTATTATTGTTTTTTGCTGCCAAAGCTGTTACGTTCTGACTCCGATTTATAAGTTTTAAGTTTCTCTTATTTCTGGATTTTCTAATCCCTAGCTCTCAGTCTATTAGTCTGTTGATCCACTTGTCTTTCGTTTGACCTTTAGTTTTCCTCGTAATGCTTCGTACTTGACTAAGTTGTTTCAATATTCGTTACGTCAATTGATCCATCTGCATCTGTTCTTATAGTATTTCCTTTCTGAGTGGTTCTATCAATTGTTGGTCTGTCCTCTGGACTTCTTTTCCATTGCTAGTACTGTTTCTGTTTTCGTTTGGGTTGTTGGTCTGCTGTTTCTTTGGATGTTAGTAGTTCCTCGTTCATATTATCCAATTATATCCCATTCGTCTCCTGTCGAGTTCGGCGTCTTCTCTCTTTCTTTTCTAGTCTTCCTTTCCGGTAATCTGGCTTCTATAATCTCGACTGGTGTCTGTTGACACCATACTAGCTATCTGGTTCATCTGTTATCAGATCATCCTCGTTTATCTGTCATGAAAATCTCTTGATTCCTGTATTCTCGAGGTTGTTCCTAATCTACGATTCATTTAGTCATTAGGTATCTCTTCTTTCCTGTTGTGATGCGATTACTTCCTCTGCTGCCAGGTCGCAACTTCTGGCGTATTTAGACATTCTATTGTCTCCTATTGGGTTATTCGGTTTGATCTCTTTCTATTCAGTTCTCACCCGCCGATCTTTGCTACTGTTATACATTTATTAATACCCAATTGCATTTGCGTTAACTCCAATTTCAAATCGTATCAATGTCGTCTTGATTTAATGAAATGGCCGGTTCATACCGCTATTCTTTCTTTATTTACTTCACTCACTTGGCGCGTGATATAAATTGCTTTTCAATTGCCGTTCGAAAGTCTCGGTGTCACTAATTTTTAAACTTACTTCTCAGCTTTGTTCTCGGCTGCCCATTCGTGTGTTTCCATTTTCGGTATGAATTTCTCGGAATTGCTCGGATTATCCACCGCATACATTCTTCCGTACTCCATCTATTTATCCTTGCCAACATATTTCGTAGATTCTTAACTCTTTAAAAGAATCGAATTATCCATCTTTGCTAAATCTTTACAGTTCGTCCTTTAGAGTCTTGGCTCCGGTTCTCAATATCGCTGCATAACTCTCTACATTTTCTGCGTTTCCGTCTAATGTGTTACATCCTTCCTCCACAGTGATTCGTGTATATCTGTGGCAAGTATTTTATTTGAATTCGTTTCTCGAGTACGCGTGATTGTAGGTCTCGCTTGTTCTTGTTGGTTCGCAATTTCATCTTCTGCTCTGTTTTCTACTTCGATGCTGGATATATATTCGGTGTTCTCTTTTACGATGAATATCGCGGTTTAGCATTTACCTTTGTTCCGGTAGAATTTGTCGGTACTCTCTGCACATTTTCAGTTGCGATTTTGCTTTTGACTTGATCATAAGTCTTGGTCTACTCCCCATTGTTTCGCACTGTGTCGCTCCTTCATTCTTCAACGAGGTTTAGCGATTCTGAATTGTGACTTTTCGATTAAATGGACACTCTCAACTTGCCGTCATATCTGCTCTATGCTATAGAAATACACTGATAGGATATTTTCCTTTTTACCACCCCGTCTCCGCTTTGGTAATACTCTCAAATTTCATCCCGTACTCCGCGATCTCTGTAAGAATTGATGACTAGTTCGATACATGATTTTGCTCCTTTTACAGAACGATTTTACTTTCTTTCGCCCATCCACCATCTTTCCATGTGGGTATGGGGCTATCGACGCTTATCGTTTTTTCCTCATTCTTCCTGCTGGTTGGCCATTCCATTTCAATTTATCAAATCTCCTCTCGGTAAGTGTTTCGTATGGGTTCGTTCTTCGATATAGGCCTCCAATGTTGTTCGTTTAAGCGGGTCTTCCGGCGCTTCTCCTGTATATATTTTCCATTTTGTTCGTTCTCTCGTTCTCCTTTCACTCTTTTGTCTTTTCATCATACAACTTTTATCCATTCGGTATGATCGGCCTCTCAGAGTCGTCTCTCGGGTTGCAATTTATCGTTGTTAATTCGCGTCTTGCTCCTAACTGGTAGATGTTAGTATTTGGTCATTTTTCTTTTCATTCTCTTGAAACTTCTTCGGATCTTTGGTTCCTTTTCGGTTTGTATTTTTTCTCTCTGGTATCTCATGGCGTATGATATTAATGAGTCTTGCTCGTCTTCCCATATACCTTAATATCGTATATCGGGGTTCTTTCTCTGTGGACTAATTTGCCGTTTTGTGTAACTCTATACAACATCTCTACCGCTGCCATTCATCACTATATTATCGATTATTGGCTTGGATGATTGGCTCGTTAATCTACGTCCGTATAATGTCGTGCATTTGACAATCGGGATCTATAGTATTTCTAATTTATTTCATATCTTCTGTAGCTTTATTTTTATCTTTACTTGGTTCATCTCCCTATATCTCTTTGTGTTGTCTCACCGTATTGGCTATCAACTTCATCTGTTTCTTCATTATCGAATCTTCAATTATGTCGTGTATCCCGTACAGCGGATCTTACAGATATTTTTCATGAACTCGTCTCTCGTTACCACGATAAATCGGTTAAAATATTTTCTGGCTTATCTAGTTGCTTGTTCTGTCTTTTTATTCTGTTTTGTTCATTACTCCTTTAGGCTCTTCTTTTTTCTAATCCAGGTTTTTAGTTCTTTGGATAAATATTGAATTTTTGCCAGTATTTCCGCATGTCGTTTTCCCGGTTTCGTTTTTGTTTATGTTCCCCGTTTACTTCTCTTTTGCGCCATATCTAGAGCATCACGCTAGGTGTATATCTCGCTTTATTTTTCTTCCCTTGACCATAATAGTAAAGGTTTATTTTTATAACTGCTGGTCCTAGCTTTATTCACTACCCACTCATACCAAACTCGTTTGTTGTTTTCGCCTCCTTTGGCTATTATCTGTCTTGGTATTCGGAAAATCATTATATTACCTGATCATCTCTTCGATCAGTTACTTCTTTTTCAATTCTCTTGTACTTTTTTATCATGTTTTCAATGATGCGTAAATGTACCATTATCCTTGTTCGATATCCTTTCAGAAATTAGTCTGCATCCATTTCGCTGTTATGGAGTTGTATCTCTAGGTTTTAGGACATTTTTATTTCGATCTATGTCTTCTACAATTCTCGTTGATTTCTTTTAATAGTCTCCGGTGTCATCTTTCTTGGTACACTCGTTTCCATTTCCTTCTAGATATCGGATTTTGATTCACCCTTTGTATGTTATTTTCTCGCAATGGATTTGAAATATTTCTCGCCCCAGACTGCCTTATTTTCACTTTCTATATATTTCATCCTCGGTTGATATTCGGTCTGGTATTTGTCTCACTATTATTGTAGTTGTTCCTCTTCTCTTTCATTATTTCTTTCGTTGGCACCTTTTGTTTGGAACATATCTCTTTTTATTTCTTTCTCTATCTTGAGCTGCACTCCACAGTGGCTTTTTTTCTGCATTCTTGTTTCTATTTTTTTGTCCAGCGTATCTCTGATTCGATTTTTTGTTATTATTCGGTTTGATATCGTTTTCCTATTTCTTTGACGTTAGATGCTTCCTGTCATCTCTCAATTCTGGCTCTCTTCAGTCTCGTGCGATACGTACTTTCTTCATGCCACTCACTTCTTTTTTTATCTAGTGCATTGGTTCTGTTCCAAATGTTCATCGCGCTCGTCTATTTTTATATTAGCGCCTTTCTTTCTTTAGCTTCAGCTTCTTTGTATAAGATTGTTCTTTTTCTTTCATTGATCCTCCTCTTGTTCTAAAGCTTCTTCTTGGCTTTATTTTTTCGAGTTACTCTCTATTGTTTGGCTCATGATTTCATCTTCGAGTTCAGTCCATTCTCGTCTCTATGTTTTTCGTTTTGATCATCCTTATCATCCTCTTCTGCTGATTACTTTCTTGAGTTTCTGGTTCGTCCTATTTCTCAGTTGTAATTCTCTTTTAGTTGTCGCCGTCTCTGTTTTTCTCCTCTGTAAATCCTTATGCCTCTATTTTCGTCCTCGTATTCATTCAACTGTTTTTTCGTTATCAGTTATCTATTTCGTCCCCTCGTTTCTCAACACATGCTCCGCCAGTGTGAATTTTTCATCTGGTTTCCATCCTCATATATTATTCTTTTCGGGGTTTGTTTTCGATTTTCCCACTTTGCGGATTTCTTGGCTTCTTCTACTTTTGAAGGTCTTTGCCATCAGCTTTTGTTGCTCTTGATATCATTCTCTAGTCGCGCTCTGAATCTCCTCATTGTCTCATTACATTGATATCGTTGTTGGTTGCATGATATTGGCGGGATCTGTTGCATTTTATCTCTTTTAATTCCTGATGGGCATTCGCTGTATGTTCCAACGTACATGTCTATTTCTTTGCTATCACGTTATTGATGGTTCTTGTAGGATTATTGTCTTCTGGTCTTGATTGGTTTGCTCTTCCTCTTATGTTGCTGGCGCCTTGCCGATGTGCCTTGATGACCACAAATTATTAAGCACGCTTTGCTGTTAAGTTCGTTTGAAATATTCTTTCAGTATGTCTCGTCTTCCACATTTTGACAATTAATTTCGGAGAAGCATTTTCTGATCGATGTCCTAATTTTTTACATGTGAGCATTTTTAGTTTGCATTTGGATTGTTCCTGAATTATTGATCTATAGCTTACTTGGTTATTACCTCTATCTTCTGCGATTTCTTGTTGTTGTGGTTCTGAAATTTTGCTTGCTCTTGGAATGATGGATTGATAAGTGGATTGTATTCGTTGTTTTTGGATTGTTTGAATTGACTGTTGACGTTGTTGGTTCTGTGGCAGACTGCACTTGATGTATCCCCCAGTTCCCAGATGGGCTTACATCTATTTGCGATCTACTGCTTGTCTAATGTTTCTTGGTGCGCATTCCAAGGTATGCGCTCGTTGGTTCGTTTTTGATTCTTCTTATGAAGAGTCTACATTCATTATCTTCCGGGCAATTATTTCTCCAGAAGGCTCGTCTTTACACAACTTTCTTATAATTTCACATGCGTTCTACTGCATTCAGATCATACTGCGTCTTTGTTTTCGATGTAGAGTTCCTAACTTCTCCCTATTTCCCTTTTCTTATCCCGAATATCATTGTATTAAGAACTCTGAACTCTCTGTCACGTTGTCAATTTCGTTACATCTCTCGCTTTCTTCCTTACGAATACATGTTTGTGCCTCCCTTTCAAATACAAGGGTAGTCGCTCCTTTACCTTTTGGTCTGGTCCAGTTGACAGTTTTTTATACACTTCAAATTCTTTTATGATGTATCCATTTGTGAGCTCCGTCGAAACTTTCTCCTCTAAACTTTCTCTGAATTCTCTACAGCCACGTGTTGTTATTTGACATAATATTGCATCGGAATTGGAGAAGTTCTATAGAAGTTGTCATGTATAGATTGTTGTCTAGATTCTTCTCTTCGGTTCGCTGACTTATAATGTTTTCCAATTGGTTCTCGATCTTAGTAGGTCGTTATCTTCGTGCTATTAAATTCAAAATCGGTCACTCCGCTAATCTGCTGCCGTTCCTGTTCGCTGCTGGTAGTTGATGCTCTGTGTTGAACTTTCTGCATGTAACGATAACGTATTTCTCTGTTTTCTCGTTTATAATAGAACTTTTTTTCCTCTTTCTTTGCTTATTTGCTCTGTGTATGGTTAGCTGATGCTATCAATGTTTACGGTTATTCGTCTTTACCAGTTTCTCTTTTTCTTGTTTGGTTGCTTTTGACGGTTCTGTTGCTTGTCTGCATTGTCACTTACTCTGACCGTTTAATATTCCAACATTTTTGCTGCTCGTTTATTTCAAATTTTCCTTTTATCACTTTGCTTTGTCGATTCTTGCTCTCGAATATCTTCTCTATTGTCTTTGCTTTGGAATTGATTTGAATTGCGTTTGTCTTGGCTACTACTTGATTCTCATATAATAAAATTACAGACTCCAAGTATATCGCTATACTCTATTACAATTTCTCTCACTTACCATTACTATATACGTTATTTATCCTTGTTCGCTCTGTTATCGTGGTGTCCTCTATCTGAGCTCACCCCCCTCATTCTTAAGTCTTTTTATAAATTATCTATACCTATTAACAAATTAATTATTACATCTGTATCCAATTTATCTATATAGTTCTGATCGTTATCTATATAGTGGTTCAATGTATCATATATTATATATCAAATAAAATCATCAGTATTCATATTCTCATCACCATTAATTATTTTTCCTATTCGTCTTCAAAATTCATTTTGCTTAATCATCCAATCGCTTGCGCTCTATGCCCTCTTATTTCCTGTTTGCTCTTCGGCGTGCGCTTTAAACTCGTTTAACTGGTCATCTCGTTAACCCTTTAAATATTCTCACTTCATTAGATCTATCTATTCGCGGTCTGTCTATCTCATATCCATATTTATCTGGCACTCTATGGCCTCTCAAAATATTTTAATCATAATCATATCTATCCCGGCACTTATCGGCCTCTAATATTTAATCATAAATTATCTCTCTGTACCTGTTTAATCTTATCACGAGTCTTATCTATCGATATCATCTTACTCATATGATATTCATCTATTATATCTCATCTTCATTGTTTCACCGGACTTGAGCTCATCAGTCGACTTTTGGGGTTATTGAGGCCTCACCATGAACTTCAGCCATGGCGCTTTTGGCCGGCATTCTTCCGCGGTTACGCTTTATAACTCCACGCGCCATTCGCGATATTTTGGCTACTCGAATGTGGGATCGCCGGGTTATTGTACCAACCTGCCTCGGTGGCATAAAAAAAACATTCCCTCGAGGTACTCGGTGTGGATCGGGTTGTGTACCTGAGAGAATCAGAAAGCTATGGAACTGCCTAGACGGCAATCAGTTCCAAAGCGGTTTACTTGATTCAACGCTCAGTGAAAAGAAAGGAAGCGCATATAAATATAGGCGCAGGAAATTTCTAATCCCTGCCCGACCTCTTTGCATCAGACTTTCCGGCTCAATTCGGCCGCCCTTATTCTGACCTGGTCAGATTTCCCGGCCTCCAATTCGGACGCCTTTATCTGCCTTGAGTAGGACATTTTGCAGTTGAACATTTACCCCGGTTTAGTTCAATCTCACCTACCGTTTGGCTCTCGATACTCGGTGTGGGATCAGGGTTGTGTATCGAGTTGCACCGACCCAGAATAAAAAAAAATCGTTCGATACTCGAGATGTGTGTGATCCGTGGTTTTGTATCGAACGGCACCTCAGACGCCTCAGTCCCTGGGCTGTTAACACCTGACAACGACAGTTCCGTAAAGTCTTAGGTGCTCACGCCACCAGCTAGGGAAAAAAGAGAAGTCATCTCTAGGTACCTTTAATCTAATATTAATTTGTTCGTTGTACACCTCTTTCTGCTCACCTCTCGGTCTATCCTCTTCACTCCCCCTTCAAAATGTTGTCGGTTTAATCGCGATCAGCAAGCTTCCCAAAAAGAGGTGATCATCCTCTCGCGGTTACTTGCTAATACGGATATGGCCTACCAAGTCCTTTCTCGCAGTAGCGATATGATCAGGGTTTCCCTTGGGTGAGCGTCTATCATTAGGATAGCTCAGAGTTAACATTTTTTTCTCGTCCTATCTCAATATAGCTATCGATAAATGATAATATCAATAAAACAAAAGAGATTAGTTACTCTAGGAGTGGTTGTCGACAATTTTTCCGTCCACATATTTGTGTCTTGTGCATGTGTTTTAATTTATTTCCTATTCGGCTTTCATGTATTCGGTCTATTACCTTTATTTATCGTTGCTCGGTTTATTATTTTATACTACGAACACTGGCACTATTACTATTTCTTACGTTATTTTTACACAATTCGTTTATTTCCCATCTAAATATTCGTAATGAATGAAAACGATACCAATATATTATATATCATTACAATTCATGGAAAGTAAACATTACGTCTTCCTTGGATTTTCGTTGAATAAAATGGCAGTGCGACTCTTGTGCCGCATCCATTAACAATAAACTCAGGTGTCCGCAAGGTATCACAGTTTCACTTCGTGTTCCTCTGTTTTGCACGCATAACACTCACTATAACACTTAGTTGTTCTTTCATTGTGTTGTAATCGTCAGGTCCTCAATATTTTCGACTTTTTCATTAACTTGTTCCAGCTTTTACCACAATTTGGTTATTTCCAATCTCCATGGATAGGATTTCACCATATATCTCTTCGGTGTTACATCCTTATCATATCGGAGCAATTTTATTAATATGGCAATGTTCGTCGTGAGTCAGGTTTGAAAATCGTTGATA